>JBBPLF010000621.1:0-19474 GCA_038089615.1 Aureoboletus auriporus
AAGTGCGTAGAACTGGCTGGGGAAATGCCAGTGAAGAGGGTAGACTACTTATACTAGGCTGGGAGGCTGCATAAGGCAGTAGCCGCAGTATGTGCTGCGTAAAGCAATGCGTAAGCTATGTGTGCTGTGTGGGGCAATGTGTGCTGCACGGGCTGTGTAGGGCAGTGGGGGCTGCGCATACTGCATAAGGCAATGCAGGTAATCTAGATAAGGTTGGGAGATGCGAGTCATCACTGGGAGATGTGACGATGAGAGGGGAAAGGTCTGTTATATGTGCAAAGGCAGTTCCAAAAGGTTCCGAGGAAACCCTTGTTAGTTCTGGTGAGAAGGAAAAGATCAACAAGACTAAGTAAGATGCGATTCCGAGAGGTTCCAAGGGGTTCTGATTTGGAACTAGAGAAATGAAGTGTGGTTCCGGTTCAGAAGCAGAGGGGATGTTCGTCAGGTGTGTAAGCAAGTGTGTGGGGTAGACCCTTGTCCTAGGCGTCTACATTCTTCCTCTGAATTCAAGGTGTTTACATTCTTCCTCCGAATTCAAGGTGGAAGGTTGGGCGAAGAAGTGAAGAGAAAAATGAATTGTCCAAGTGCCAACCTGGATCGTAACACAGTCGTGCACGGCAGGTGTGCCATATGTGTCCAGTACGCTTGCAGTATCCACATTTAGAGCAGTAGGATAGTTCCCATTTGTCACCCTTTGCTTCGTCAAAGAACTTGGGTGGTTCGGTCAACTTGGAAATAGAGGTAGTGTTGGTCTTTGTGACCATCGCTGAGTGGAGCATATGAGGGTTGTCAAGGCCATAGCCAGCATAATGCTGCTCAGCATTACGCAGTTGGCTGACAACACTAGCAAGCATAAGGGTCCCATTGATAACATCAGTGCTTTGAAGTATCAGTTGGGAGAATGGTGCGTAAAACGAAGGGAGGGCACGTAGGAGAGACTGGATAAGGGTGTATTCATTTATTCTCCACTCGGCCGATTCAATAGCCTGAAACTGCGCCTTGATGTCAGTGATTTCCTTGATTGTGACCATGAGTGAAGCACTGTCAGATGCTTTTGGAAGGTCAAAAACACGTGCCATGAGGCAGTTGAAATGAATGCCAACAAAGGGGAGATATTTCATGGTTATGGCCTTCCAAATAACAGATGTGTCAGTAATACCAGCAAAATGAAGGTGGTCGCTCTGATGCACTGCCATGACCAAAAGACCTTTGGCATAGCCTTGCCGCTCTCGAAAGGATACAGCCTCTGCAGTAGCATGGAAGGTTTTGAGGCATGCACCATAGTCAATATCTGACTCCCCAGCCTTTTGAGCTGGAGCTGGAAGGGTCTCATCTCCCATCAGGAGGCTCCAAAGGTTAAAAAGAGAGAGCCATAACTCCATCGAACATGCCCATGATGTGTAATTGGAGCCATCTGGAGCAAGCGGTGTGTGAGGGTATGCAGTAGGGAGCTGAACAGAGGAAACCGTGGGAGCTGACATGGCATGTAATGGTGTCAATGATGATGACAGAGTGGGTGTCAAGGGTGGTGATAATGGAAGTGGAATGCATAGGATCTGTGGATCAACGAGGGAGAGCAGACAGTGGGCCAGATTTATTCACTGTGAGGTGGAGATGGGACTAAAAATGAATGTGTGGTCTAGTCAGAGCCGAAAGGGCTCATAACCTATCGAGAGATGAAAGAGCTCAGACTAGAGTACGAGAGGACTCAGTCGAAGAGACACAACGACTATGGGATTAATGGTAACATACCTAGAGTACGAGAGGACTAGGGATATGGTAAGTAAGCATAATGTATCTGTTACAAGGCTAGTAAGCTTACCTCAGTCAAAGAGACACAACAACTGAGGAAAGAGAAGGAAAGAACGGAATGAATATATATGAGGATTTGGATGGAGAGTGAATATGACATGATGATGGAGCATGTATGATGGAGTGATATGTACATATGAAGAATTAGTGTAGCATGATATACTTAACTTTGGTATTTGTACCGTTTGTGATTGCTACGGAGACTGTCACTATGCACGGTTCCCCCAAGTACTTAACAGTTTATAACAGTGTTTCATTTGAGTCGGACAGTAGAGTAAACTGGCCAGTTGGCACGAATGAAGGCAATCAAGGAGGCATGGAATTTGTAACACTTACGAGGTGTATTAGTAGTGGGGACATGAAACATCCCCTTCCCTTTCTATATGCCAGTGATCGTATGATCGTACGAAGTAGGGGAAGAGAAACAACTCATTTCAGGACTCGGATTTGATAAGCAACTGAATACGCCAAAATTGAAAATATCTTGAATCAGACCCACAGCATTCTATTATTAATTCACTACCTTGAGGCCGCGATTCACTTGAGCATTTACTCGAGGATCACAACACCTACAGCATTCAACTTAACATAAATGATGATGAATGGGCCACATTATTGAATGAAAAGATACAAACATATCTTTGTATGGTCGTCCCAGAGTTAGTGGTGGTTCACAAAAATATTGGTGTAGCTCACAGAGGCTAACAATATTTGTCCTAGCCCTCAAGCATAATAAGTTACAACCCAAGAGATTTAACTGATGGTTTTTGGCAAAAAAAAATGGAATTACACCAGTGACGGACTATCTGCAGCCACGGATCACTTTTGCTTCTGCAAACTGAAAATGTCTACCGCAAAAGAAGTACGCCGGGCTGACAAAGATTGGATTTATATGCTAGAAGGGTATCATGAGATTCAGAACAGCTCAGTTCAGGGACTGCCGCCTGATGCCAGTGCAGAGTTTCGTAGCCTCCTCTCCTTGTCCATCCGTATCTTTTCCACATATACGAAGGTAAGGATGATAAGATCCAACATGTGCTCTGCTTGAGGAGCGATTTCCAAGAAAGCGTTCCTCCGTTTTCCAATAATCCCGAGTGTTGCTCTGTGGTACCGTGCAATTTCGGCTGGTAACGGATCATCAAGCGAAAGCTGAGGAAAGGGAAATGAGATCATAACACAATCTAATCTCATGAACACCTACGACAACGTCCCTGAAGTGCATGTCCCATCGATAACGTCGTTCGTCAGGTCCAGTGAACGTGCGTTTCCTAAACAGATTGCAGGTTGCAGGAATGTGAGTGTTATCTATGCCATACGGCCCATACCAATGGGTGAGGAATTTGACCGAATACCCACCTTCCAAAGAACCCATGGCTTGGCAAAAATACGTTCGATTCCAGGATCGTTCCCCCGATCGTGAATATCGAGGACCCAAATAGATGCCAAGCGATGGAACCCATCACTTCAATATGATCGACCAGCCCCGACTCATCCTCAGTCTGCGTCATTTGTCGACTGATGGTCGTCGTACGCACACCTAGACGGAATGGTGTGTCACTCTTGAACACGGGTAGTCCATGGTCGTCCATGAAGACGGTGTTACGGACGCTTTCAGAGGAGAGTGTGAGAATCATGATGCCGTTGGCAAGTGCGTTGGGGTGTGCAGTGTGTAGAGGTAGGGGAGTGATCTGAAGCCGCACGTTGCCTTTTTAACTTGCCTTGATGCATTCCATGAACCAGTGCCACGCTCATTTGCGCCTTTCATGGTTCTCGACTCTTCTGGGTAGAAGATACAGGAGAACGGAAGCAGAATGGCGATGACTTTGCGGCGCAAACCTTATCCGTGATTCCGTGCACAGACCTATGGCTGGATATCAGCAGACCCACTGAAAAATTCCAGGCTGCGCACAGTCGCACCCTGGACCATGGCGTTGCTTCCTGTTTCATTTCATATAAGATTTTTATTTTGAGGCTGTGCCTAGACATGTGATTGTGCCGTCGGGTGAGCTGGCCATAATCTTTAAATTCTAATTGGCTTCGATTGTTCAAACGTTCAAGCTTTCAAGGTTGGTTCGGCCTCATTGAAATTGACGAATTTCGATCGACTCTTCGAGCTTCAAGTCTTCAAGATACCCAGTCTCTACCCATATAAAGCTTGTCATTAATATTGACATGAGTCCCTCTTTCTCACTTTAACCACCGCTACCTGTCACTACCACGCAGAGTGTTTTGAGCGGTTTGCTGTGCCATCATTGTACCGTGCGCTCCCGTCCACGCGTTGATCGACATGCTTCGCCGAGTCATGGCTGTGGCAAACGAGTTGGCTCTCCATGGAAACTCGCAAAGAAATACTTGTGATAGATTTACCGGTGTTGGCGAATAGAAAGGTCCAAAAGATGCCCCCAGTGAACTGCCAAATCGGCTGTGAGGACTGTCTGCGAAGATTCCGCTCCTGCGATGCTGGCGGGTGTTCAAAGAGGCGAACTCTCGTCGTCGTCTGCCGTCAAGCTGCCACGAAAGCCCGGAAGGTGCGGATCCCTTGCAGGTGTTATGGCGTTTTCTCAACCATCTTCGATTTTGCAAACAGATGTGTATCTCTCTCCTTGCTATCCCACTTACGTATTCCAGAGATTCTGAGAATCTAGAGGGGATATGAAACGTGAATGTAAGGTAATGTGTGTTTCCCCGTCTTTCGTTCGTTGCGACGTGGCTGACGCTTGACTCGCTGTTCAGAAATCGAAAACTGTGCCCTCTGTCTTTTTTTTTTCGTCCCACGACGTCCAGGATGCCCTACAGTTATTCACGATGTTTCGTCTTCACCAGGTTGCCACGGTGATTGATCAACCATGCGTCAAATTATAGTACGCGTCAAGGTTATTGTCTTTCTCTGTCGGACATAATCACATCGTTGAAACGCATCATGACTTGTACATTTTTTTCTGGTGGAATGAGCGTGTCCATCATATCAAGTGCTCTCCCTGTTTGCAACTCCTAGAATCCTTGACGGATGTTGGTCACCAGAAGCATCCATCATTTTATCAAAGCACCCACAGTCCTATTGCTATCGCCAATATCTAGTAGTTCAACTCCTTCCGAAAGATCAACGAAATATGCCAGCCCAGAGAGTAATAATAAGTAACGAGCTATGTTGCAACTATAAGGCTCATTAGTGGTGCAGTACCATATTTAATGCTCCCAATTCTGCTACACCACTTGTATCTCGTTTTTTTACGTTGGATTCCAGGAGATCCGCGATAGCAACTTGAATTCCATATACTTGTGGAATGTCAGTACAAAGAACAAAGCCATGTAACCAATTTGACGACATTCCAACTTCCAAGACGACATTGCAAACCTAGCGCTGGATTACCTTTCAAGGTATCGTCATATTCGACGCAAGGCGATAAATTTTCAAACGATGCATGGATCGTGATGACGTTGTTGTGAGTTGATGCTTGCTGGCTGGCTCATCACTGGCACGCTGCTTGGACAATGAAACTTTGAAAGGCAACCGTCTTCCTAGCCAGGGATCTAAGACTGAGTTTGCCCATCATTAAGTATACCTTTGTTGGAATCTGCCAGTAAGTATCTTGAGTTCCCCGTCTTCTTGGCTGCCAGCGGTGTGTATGCGACAATTATTTCTGGGACGCACTGGTACTAGGGAGAGGCACAGTTCCGACAAGTCCGACACGTACCAATTCGGACTTCGTCTTATCCGCTCCAGACTCTCACCATCGCGTTCTCTCGCGCCATCCCGGACGCCCCCGAGCTACAGCCTGCGATATACAGCCATCCAGATAGACTAGAATTGCCTTTTTCTACACTAAACCTCGCATCATCCCTCTTGTCTTTGTGAAAAGCACCCAGATCTTATCATGGTCGAAGTCAAAAACAAGGTTTGCCTCATGTGCGTCGAGTAGTTTCGACCACATCATAGACGCTCATTCATATCTCATTCAAAAAGCGTCCACGACGGGTGGGGAATCGCACCCGAGAAGGGTACGAAAGGAAATGCCATCGAAGCTGCTGATACCGCCAATATGGATACCATCGCCGAGAAACATGCATACCGCACACTCCTCGCACACGGAAATGCAGTCGGGCTGAGCGACGGCCTCATGGGGAACTCTGAGGTTGGGTGTGTTCGTCTTGAGGATTCGTACCCTTCTCTTTTTCTCTGATACCTCGATCAATAGACATCTCAACATCGGGGCTGGCAGGATCGTCTGGCAGGATATTGTTCGAATCGATGTGTCGATCGCAAAGCGACAGTTTCATCAGAATCCAACCATCCTCGAGAGTACAAAACGCGCTAAAGAGGGTAACGGACGCTTGCATCTGCTCGGTTTGGTATGTATATACGAATGTATGCGCTGCAAATTTTCTTGACGTCATGCTTTCCACTGGCAGGTCTCGGATGGTGGTGTTCACTCCCACATCCACCATCTTAAAGCTCTCCTCGAGACAGCCAAAGAATCTGGCGTCCCTCACACCTACATCCACTTCTTTGCCGACGGACGTGACACCGCACCTACTTCAGCCAAGGGGTATGCTGAGGATTTGCTTTCATTCTTGAAGTCCGAATCTTACGGTGAACTGGCTACTGTAGTCGGCCGATACTATGCTATGGATCGTGACAAGCGTTGGGAGCGTATCAAAGTTGCTGTCGAGGGTCTCGTAGACGGCGTGGGGGAAAAGACCGACGATGTCCTCAAGACGATCCAGGAAAGATACGATAACAAGGAGAACAAGGAGACTGACGAATTCTTCAAACCCATCATTGTCAATGGTGAGGACGGTCGTATCAAAGAGGGAGACACGTTGTTCTTTTTCAACTACCGCTCGGATCGCATGCGTGAGATTGCTTCTGTGATCGGGTTGCCAGACAAGCCGGTGGAGGTGAACATCCCTAAAGATCTCGTAAGCCCTTATTCCAGACTGATAATACTGACGAACTGATTGGTCTCAAACAAGCACATCACGACGATGTCCCGTTACAATGCGGAGTTCCCGTTCCCGACCGCTTTCCCACCCCAGGCTATGACGAATGTGCTTGCAGAATGGCTCTCTAAAGAAGGTCTTTCCCAAGCCCATATCGCAGAGACGGAAAAATACGCCCACGTCACGTTCTTCTTCAACGGTGGTGTTGAAAAACAATTCCCGTCTGAAGAACGCCACTTGATTGCTTCTCCCAAAGTGGCAACATATGACAAGGAGCCAAAAATGAGCGTCCAAGAGGTAGCCGATAAAGTAGCCGAGGTGGTTCTGAGCAAGAAACACGAATTCGTCATGTGCAACTTTGCACCTCCGGACATGGTGGGTCACACCGGTGTATACGACGCCGCCGTCGAAGCAATCACGGCGACGGATAATGCCGTCGGGACGATCCACAAGGCGTGCGAGGACGCTGGATATGTCTTGCTCATTACGGCTGACCACGGAAATGCAGAGCAGATGATAAATCCAGAGACTAAAGCACCTCATACGGCACACACAACGAACAAGGTCCCTTTCATTATGAGTGGAAAGGCTCTCGAGTTTGTCCAAGATGAACCAGATGCAACGTCACCGGAGGAAGCAGGAGCGTTGGCAGATGTTGCGCCGACCGTGCTTGATATATTGGGATTAGAGCAGCCTAAGGGTGAGTGGTGCGGTCAACATTCGGACCCGTCCTGGCTGAGGATCTTCTTCTGTAGAGATGACCGGAAGGTCGTTGTTGAAGCATTAGAAATTGTACAATACTTTCCTAGAGTCCAACTTGAACAAGACTGATACGATAGACACCTCAAATGTCATGTAAAGAACAGAGAAGAGGAACATCATGTGATCTGACGTCACTGGTGCTGATCATGATCAGTTTGACCCCTTTTTTCTTCTTCTTCTTTCTTCTACCAATACAATGCCCAGAAAACGAACAAGCGAGTCCAGGCATACGCCTCCAATTTCTCCCACCACTTCCACATCGCACACACAAGTAGATCAGCATCATCACCTCCGTCACACAGGCTCAAGTATTAGCACCCGGACACGTGTCAATCCCGCACCATCAAAACCCCCACCTGTAGCTGTCCAACCAGAATCAACGAATGAGATCCCACTCATTCACAAAGACCAACGCGAAAAGAAACAATTCGCAGAGGTCTCTCCATCCAAGACACGCACCTCATCGACTAAATTCATATATGCTATCCTCTTCCTGGCGTTATTGCTAATCGGGTGGTACATCCACGGGATTCTGACCCTATTGGAAGGATTGAAAGAAGAGGTCGCATGGTGGGGCATCGTCAGTGACCCGGGAGCGGAAACGTGGGGCCGGTGGGGGAGTTTCAGATCGGATCATGATTGGGAGGTCGGAAAATGTGGTGGCGATTTGGAGTGTTCGGTGAACGCTCTTGCGGATGCGTTGGGGATATCGCCAAAGGAGGTGGTGTCTGCGGTGAAGTCGTTGGTTCCGCAGGCGAGCTTGACAAGTATTGCGTCGAAAGCGCAAGGAACGAGCCGTTCGGAGGCAGTCAGAATACTGGTTGAGGATACCACGCGAGAGGACTAGGGAATGATGGAATGAGAGAGAAGGTTTGGCTATTCAAAGGTGTGGTGACAGAAAAGTATTTTTTTCAGAATTGTCTCCAAATTCAGTGTATCATTCCGTGACCAAGTCTGTTCGAGGGCACCTGTCATACTAACCGACGCGCGGTGAACGAAGGGACCTATGTAATATGTCCTGCCTGCCACTAAGGCCTTTATCCTACACAAATGAATTCAACTCCCAGCCTCCTTGCGTCAGAGCTGACGTATTCACTCACCCCGATAGAAAGGAGGATCACTTCCCTTTCATCTAACGCCATGTTTCCCCCTATCGATACTCCTTGAGTTGGACAGCTTTACTGATCGTCGCGTCGAATCTTAAATCTCATTGCGAGCAAGTGCTGGCGCTAGCGAACGGACGTCATCTCACCTAGGTGGGAGGGTACTATAAGAAGCTGTGCACCAAAATCTGAATTTTGACAATGATCCAAGTACTAAGGAGTTACATGGCGACGACGCGCTGACGCTAAGAGCCTCCAACACCATTTTGAATAACGAACTCGCTCTGGGCGGTGGTGAGCACGTATGAGTGGAGGAGTCAGGGGACCCATGGGCAAGACATTTCGGTCATTCAGTGTACTTCAAGAAAGGCAGAGTAAATGTAAATGAAATGGTTGCGGACAGCCTAGAAGAGAGGATAAATTTTGCGATGAGATTGTTGAGCAGGGGGAGAGGATGGTAGATGAAACAAACATGGGTCCGGCCGCAGCCTGAGATACGGACTCGGAGGAAGATGGATGACAATTGCGCTCGAACGTGTTCGGGCCAACTGGCAGAAGTTCGCCGCCATCCCTAACCATGGGTGAACGCAAACCAAAGGGTTCAGACGTTCATCGCCCGCCCCTTCTCCCCAACTCGTCGTCGGCGGAGTCGTCGAAATGAAAAAAATCATATGATTCAGCATATGTGTGCAGATACGGTCTCACCAGACTAACGGTCCCCCACCTTCGTAAAATAGAGTACATTTCCCAGGAAGAGTCTACCATATGTTCAGCAGCGCCTCAGTCAACACCAGAGTCGTAGAGCCCTCCAAGATGAAGAAGAACTTACCACAACTTCGCCTTCCTTTTCGTTACTGAACTTGTAATCAACTACGACTCCGAGAGATCGATGAATTCACCGGCCCAAATCCAGAAAAAATTGCATTTCATAGCAGCGCGGCGCCACAGGGAACATGAGAAAAGAGTTTGTGCCTTTGTGCCAGTTCTTATGTTGAAATTTAAATGTTCTGCCGACCAGGCGTTGTCACGAGTCCAAGTGCTTGAGGGTTTTTCCTATATATTCGTGGGAACGCGATTCACCTTCTGGGGGTCTAGACAGCTTGTACTTACGTGTTCATGCTTGGATTCAAGTTATACCCAATGACATATCAACCAGCACAGATCCATATGCTAAACCGAGTCGGCCCTACTACTTGGCGGTGAGGGGAGACCAGAGAATGGCGGTCGTGGTTATATCTGGTCACCCTGCCCCTGATTCTGGTGGTGACGCATTCACTGCAGGGTGGGACGTTCAGACTATGGTAAGGAAATTGACGAAAGTGATCAATATACATACATACTAGTATGAGTCTGCAGGCAGCTGACCGGCTAAGCAAAGGACTTGGCCGCGATGCTAGTTCCGAAGTTTCGCAACAGACTGAAACTATGTATGCCACCTGGACCAACCTCATGTCTGCTCGTAATGTGGCGCGTTCCGAAATAATGTCACAATAAAGATGCAATGTACATGCACACATTTGGTGAAAGTCTGGAACCACCTGAAGTTACATTGCCAGTGGGTGACTCCCCATAGGGTCGGGACAGGGACCATATCGGCAGGTGACCCCATATATATCTACCTCGCCGAGGAGCGGGGGGGTCAGATCATCATCCACTCCCAATTCTCGTCTGCAAGTCATCAATTACCCAGCTCCAACTTGTAAAATTCAGGATGGACTTGTATGATATGACACTCGGTGCGTAACGAGGTATTCAATATAAAGGATAAAATTAACAGAGTTAAACTTTGATAGGCACGCTCCTACTAGTAGTAGGCATCTTCTGTGAGTATCGGTGATTACTAGTGTATCATCAGTCTTGGTGACACTCTTTCGAACGAAGTCAATACCTTCCTCTATGGCCTTGTCACATACCAGTTTGCTGCTTACCACCGGACAAGTGTGTAGACTCAACTAAACTATAAGTGACTGATTCTGATGCCCCACTCCAGAATTTAATGATCGACCAATGGTGAAGTTGGTCGTTCATTGATTTACGAGTTTACAGTGCTAATAAGTAAATTAAGGTGGATAGTGTTCTTCCTGTTCGTTTTGGACACGTTCCATAGTACTTCGTGAGTATCATTGATTTGCTATGAAATAAATGGCTCAATCACTTTCATAGCATCATATATATGGCATGAAATTAAAAATTATACGTCCGTACCCCTATCAGCCTTTGTTTTTACTCTTGCTCACTGCATGGCAGCATGACGAACTACGGGAATCCAGCAGTTCTTGAAGGTGTGTGGCTATCGTAGGTAGCTCAGTCCTGTATTCAAGCACAACATTGAAAGCGGTTTTATAGCCATATACCTTTACGCCTACCAGTACTGCGTTTGCCGCCTTGGTGACGTGGTCATACTTAGGGTTCAAGCAAGTATATGCAGTATGTCATTTCAAGTGATCCTAAATGTTAATGAACCTTGGTGTATTGTAGGATTTAGCGTTTGTCGAAGAGCAACACCTTATACGATGTGATCATCGTGCTAGCGATTCCATCGTTTATTCTAGGTATAAGCTGCGGCGTCAAGGCTTGGATTATCAAAGTGTACGTCTCACGAATGAAATATTTTAGACTAATCAACATCAACAAAATCTATCAGCTCTTCTGAACTACCTTGTATCACGCCATTCGTAATTGCTTGGTTGTCCATGCAGGTCACCGTGGACACGTTCATCACTGGTAAGCTTTATTCCATCCTTATCCATGACGTTGGCATACTCATTTGCAATCACCAGTCACTTTGACCATCATCTTCACTCATTTACGAACTGGTTTCCGCAGAATCAACACAGTTCTCAACCGACTTATTCGTGGTGCCATCCAGACGGGTCTCTTCGCTGGGACATTTTCATTGGGTAGTTTGATCTCTTTCGTTGTTTTACCGAACACGAACCTCTATGGCATGTTCGCCATTCCCATTGGTCGCATCTACACAAATGTGAGTATAGTAAATGTGCCGAAAAAGTATGCAGCTCAACTAACTTGATCATTATTTTCTTTCTAGGACCCTTGGATAGCCTTATTGCTCGTGAGCCGCTCAGAGCTGAGATGTCTGATACAGTCGATATAAAGATGGTAGGTTACTTAACTATATTATATGATCATCGACATCGCTCATCGATATTTCCAATTCTTGCGCAGTCCGATCCAGCAAGTATGCTCCACACTGAGTCGTTAGCCAGTCCAAAGCATGCGACCAACACTGAACTTGAGATACGACACTCCGTTGTGGGAATGTGTGATCGCTTGCCGTCAAATGAGGAGGTGGAAAGGTCTGAAGGGGAAGACATATTCAGGCGTTCCCTCGTCCATAGCATCTTGGTTTTCAGGTTGTTGCGACTTATGATACAAGAGAGCATTCACATTCATAGTCATGCAATGCCATTTATATATCATGACTGGGCTAATAGATCTACATATTGGTGGGATGAATAACGTCACGAAACCAGTCTGTGCGGCTCCGAGTCAGGAGCCGGAGCGGAGTCAAGTCAGTCAACAAAACCTTTTGGATGAGCATGCGTGCAGGATTGCGGTGGCCGGGCCAGGTTCCCAAATGTCCGCTAACAAAAGACAAGGGTTTAAATTGCCCATTGGCTAGGCACTCGACGAGGTCAGAGCTTGGTTTGGGGGCTTTCCTTCTGCCTTGGCACATATCACGATCATCATCGCCGAGGCCCGAGAATTGTGTCACGTGAGGCAACGGTACTGGTTTGCGTGAAAAACGCCATTTCATACCAACCAACATGTCCACTTGCCTTCGTACGTGGCTCTCTGAACGAGGTCTGTATCTTTGTCTGCATTCTCAACACGTTGTTAATGCTCGATCCATTTCTAGTTACCGAGTGTCCATGGGCATTTTGTCTCATTCTGTCTGTCGGTGCTTTCACCACGGCACGCTTCCTATTCAAGACATGGCTTGTTCTTTCTCAAACCTTTGTTTTGCCTGGTAAAAACGTGCGTTTGTGTATCAGGCAAGCCAGGCATCGGGCTCAGGTGTTTGTTGTGTCTTAGCTTAGGAAATTTGGCGCTACAAAGGGAGCTTGGGCAGGTGGGCAATGTTCTAAAACAATCATCGTTAAGATTCAACACCAAACTAGTTGTCACTGGTGCATCCGACGGTATTGGCAAGGAATTTGCCATCCAGTTGGCTACCGCTGGCTTCAACATCTTACTCGTCGCGCGTAATGAAGCGGCGATGTCATCCGTTGCAGCTGAAATCGGTGTGCTCTTTCGATGGCGTCCATATAATTGACTCACATAATACCTGTAGCGACCAAGACGGCAGGCAAAGCAAAGACTCGAATTCAGCTGATAGACTTCGCCAAAAATGATCCGGCTGCATTAAATGCGCTCAAATCCGTCGTCGCTGAGTTGGACGTCGGTGTCCTCAGTCAATACTTTTCTCCTTCCTTTGTGTATTCTCTTGATTGATGGGTGATGCTCACAACAGTAAACAATGTTGGCAAGTCTCACACAATGCCAACATATTTGGCTGAGACGACAGAGCAAGAAAACGAAGATATCGTTACAATCAATATCAATGGCACTGTCCGTGTCACACGTGCTGTGCTTCCTGGCATGATCCAGCGGTTAGTCAGTCCTTGTTGCTCGTCCTACGATTCTGACAGTGTTATTTGCAGAAAACGCGGGTTAATTCTAAACCTCGGATCTTTCGCAGGCCAAGTTGCCTCCCCTATGCTTGCGACCTACTCGGGTTCCAAAGCTTTCGTTTCTACTTTCACAAGTGCCCTTGCCGAGGAGGTCCGAATGCACAATATCATTGTTCAGCACTTGAACACCTACTTTGTTGTGCATATATCCTTTCGATCATCCACTGCTTCCTTCGTGCTCATTATGCGATTACAGGTCTCGAATATGTCGAAAATCAGGAGACCGTCAACGTTGGTCCCCACACCTGCTGCCTACGTCCGCTCTGCCTTAAGTAAAATTGGCCTGTCATGCGGAGCAGCGTTGTCCGATCGACCTGGTACCATCACCCCATTCTGGAGCCATGCCTTGGTCGACTATGTGATCCACGTCATTGGATGGAAGTCCTTGTTCATTACCTATTCCCACAAGATACACAAAGATATCCGTCGTCGGGCCTTGAAGAAGTTGGAGCGAGAAACGAAGAAGGAGTAAGGATGATATTGTTTGTTTTACCAGATACTTGTAGGCATTAAAGCGATGTCTCTTACTTCTGCTTGTACATCGAAGTGCGTAGTCTAATCGGTGTCACTGAAACGCATCAGCCACACTGTATGATTGAGCGCAGTAACACGTCCTGCCTGGATTTGTCCAAAGCTTCCGGTCTGCTCTTTTTTCTACCCAGATAAAGACGTGACTACCATGTTTTAAATTTGTGGACGACAGGTAAGCCATTGCCTCGGGAGCCAGACAAACCTTCATGTACAAGTACAATTTTACCGGGCAAGTTGACAACTTGTAACTTGAAGTAACAACATCAAACCCGAATCGAATCAACACTTATCGTACTAGTCTGAGAAGAGAAGTCACGAGCTCAGCTTTCTGCAAGCGAATTTAGGTCGTTACAGCTAATCCCAGAAATGGAATATTGTCGATAGAGCGCCAGACAGCCGTTGGTTAGTCCTGTCTCTTTCTGATCATCAAATCATTCACTGCTTTTGCAACCTGGACAATACGGTACGAATCTTTAGTACATAGTATGTAAAAAAAATCTCGGTGTGGCTACTAAGCTCTGCGATACAGAACTAAAAAGTGCACATCACCTCATCCTCGCTCATTGCCGATTTTCTGATCTGAGTCGGCAAGATGAGCACATTGCAAACCCAATACGTAACTTGAGTAAGAATGTAGTGAGAATAATCGTACGTCATAGGTATGCGTCGGCAATGTCCGGCTGGGGACGGTGAGCCATGGGTCCCCGTTGTATATCACATAGCTCGTGTTCAGGGTACATCATAACTCAGTTGACACGAAGATTAACTATACGAGTGTCGCTGTACAATATAATTCGAAGTTTGACTGTTACTTGTAAGCACAACAATGTACTGAAACTCAATTCAGCCATACTGTATAACGAACTAAATAGAATGATAAACCTAATCAACAATGATGACAATTGAAAGCAGAAAACCCAGATAACCGGCAAATCATACTATCAAAGTACACACCTGCCTAAGGCCACAGATTCACATGCGACTCGCGAGAGAGACCTTGACATGATGCTGGGGGCAAGGCAAAACATGAGAAAGCCGGAGGAGATAGGCAGCGGCACTGCTACGGTCCACATTCACTGATCTGATGATTACTGTTTATTAATCATCATAAATTATGGGCACTTCGTATAAATAAATTTGAAATGAATGGCTACTGGTAGGTCCGGATCATACATACGAATATGAAGGATCAGGTCTCCGCACTTACTTGACTGTAAATTGTTTTCAAGATATGAGGGGGAGAATTGTGACTGCGTGTGAGACGGCAGTTCCTTTTCGTACTGGTTGCAAACAAGGTTTCTGCCGAAGCGAGGCCGTATATCTGTATTTATAGTGCTGTGAGATTTGTGTGCTCCAGTGTTCAGCCATGACAGCTTGATTTAGTAACGCATACCATAACCTCTACTATACTAGGTATTGCTAGTCAGTTCCGAGAAACTAATTGGATTTGCATCTTGAAACATTTGCCACTCGCAGGCGTTGCAGCTTGCTTAGGCATAACCTTGTGGCAATAATTGTTTGAAAAAACATGGTGATTCATTGGTGAATACTGCCGCTTCTGCTAACACACTTCAGTTTGGCACTGGCACGCCCCCGAAATAACGGTCCCAAGTCCTTCCGCTGCTCTCGTAACTCGCTGGGAATGGACGACGGAAGCGAACACATTTTTTTCTTCGTACTTTGTACCCATGCTCATCCTCCGATTTGGGGAACATCCAGGGTCCTCCATATATAAAGATACCTATCAACCAGTCCGTAGGCTCTGAATCACTCCTCCGTCAGTCGTTGAGCTCTTCTGGACGGTGAATTGGACTCAAAATGGGCCTGTATGCCACGACCATTGGTGCGTGTAGCAACTTTTTCGATATCATGATGAAGAATGGATTTCATTAATAAATGAAATCGCAGGTACCCTCCTAGTTGGCATATTCTGTGAGTATTGGTTATCTGTTATCTTTAAATTCTGTGACACCCTTTCGGACCAAGTCAATACCTTCCTCTATGGCCTTGTCACGTACCAGTTTGCTGCATATTACCGGACAAGTATGTAGGCTCAGCTAAACTGTGAACGACCAGTTCTGATGCCACACTCCCGGGCCAGAATTCAATGATCAACCAATGACAAAGTGGGGTGACAAATCCACGAGCACACAGTGCTAAAAGTGATTTAGGTATATGGTGCTCTTCCTGTTCATTTTGGACACGTTCCACAGTGCTGCGTGAGTATCATTTGATCTGCTGATAGAGAAGTGGCTCAATCATTTCTATAGAGCCATCTACATGGCATGGTACTATACGTTCGTATCCTCTCAGCATCTGAGATTATTAGGACTCACTCCATGCTAGTGTGACGAATTATGGGAACCCAGCAGCTCTGGAAGGTGTGTAAGCATTGTAACAGTTTGGTCTCATCTTAATGGTCTCAAAGCGGCTTATTGGCCATACACTTTTACGCCTATTGGTACTGCGCTTGCTGCCCTGGTGACTCAGCTATATTTAGGCTTCAGGCAGGTATACCTCTCATTGATGTGATCTCAAACTGAACTTCGCCGTAATGCAGGATCTGGCGTTTGACGCAGAGCAACCTCTTATACGGCGTTGTCATCACGCTGGCGATTCCATCGTTCATTCTTGGCTTATGTTGCAGCGTGAGAGCTTGGATGATTAAAGTGTATGCCAGTGTCTCACAAACGAACTCCCGCGTTAGACTGATCAAAGTTTTCACAACGATTCAGATTTACTGAACTACCCCGCATTACGCCCCTCGTGATTGCCTGGTTGTCCATGCAGGTTGCAGTTGACGCGTTCATCACTAGTATGCTTGTTCGTTTCAGTTTGAACAATTCGAAGACACTCATACCACCACAAAGCTACTTTGATCATCGTCTTCTCCCGTTCACGAACCGGTTTCCATAGAACAGACACAGTTCTCAATCGACTCATTCGTGGCGCCATTCAGACCGGCCTCCTCGCAGGAATCTTCTCCATGGGTGATTTAATCACTTTTGTTATTCTCCCGTCCACAAATTTCTACGGCATGTTCGCCATTCCCATCGGTCGCATCTATACGAATGTGAGTGTTGTCAATTAACGCAAGTATGCCATACAACGATTTGACCCTACTTGCATCGTTGCGGAAGACCCTCATGGATACCCTTCTTACCCGCAAGTTGCTCATGTCCGAGATGTCTGGCACGTATGGCGTCGACACGGTGAGTCCTTGCTACTGTCTCGGTATCGCTATTCATCTTGAGAACTACTTGCGCAGTCCGGTCAAATAGCCTGGGCACCTGCCGAATCGTCGCAGGACACATCTAGAGCCCAGTCGGGTGGCTTCCAACTCAAAGTCACAAAGACCGTAGTGGAGACATCTGATCGGTCAAGTGACGCAGAAGGGAAGGTTATACCACTTGCCGATGTCTGAGAATGGATCTATGCCCAAACCTTAACAACATCTTAAAAATCGTCACGTTCTCCGTGTCTATTGCGTTCTTTACCTATGTGTGTTGATAGCTTTGAAATTACTATCACTCTCGTTTTTCACCTGCCTTTTTTCCCACCTGCATGTCATGAAATTCCCATTACATGTACTCGGTATTGTCATTCTCAAGTCGACAAGAGGTTGTGCCTATTGGATAGTATACTCTGTTGTATCACCATCAAACTTTCGGTTAATTCGAGGCTGAGCGTGAGTCCATCGCGATGATCATCATGATTGATCGAGCTGCTCGCCCGTGATATTGCATGATAACCAGTGTGCAATGTGCCTCTTGAGGTCGCCGCCATCGGCAAATGAAATGTTAACGCTACTTGTTGACACCCGCTTGACGACGCTTATCTCAGCTTGGCGCTGTTTTGCGACCAAGTAGAACGACCTCATTCCAAGTAGAACCTTCCTCTTGGATTCAGCTTATTTCCTACTTATTCATACTTAATATTCTGTACTTATTTACTTGATCACACGTTAGCAAATGAAAACGTATCATCAATTTCAAAGCAACTAAGTATACAAGTGAGTCTAGAAGCATTGCGCTCGTTCTCGTCGCCGTTGAGGTGGTAAGTGGGCCGTTGCGCCATCCTTGTCCTCGTCGTTGTGGTGGAGGGTGCGCTGTTGCGCACTGTATTTGGCCATCTATGTTACTAGTACTACACAACTCAGGCAAATGCCTCGATGGCTCAAAAACAAAGGCTACAAGAATATGAGAAGGCAAATGCAAATGAGAAAGCAGGCAAGGAGGAAGGGAAACAGGGGTGAACACAGAGAGGCCACGACGACAGCGCAGATATGTAGTCCACCCACAAATGACCAACGAGTCGGATGGCGTGAGAATGCCATAGGTAAAAAAACACGTATCTAAATTTGGCTAATTTATGACTTATGTTGCCTTTTGTGCTAATCAAGTATGCAAAGTCAGAAAAGTCGAATAGCATCGTTAGAAAGTTTTCAGGATGTGTCTTAGTATGCTTATTTCTACTAATACATCTTATAATTCTTATGTTGCTATGCACGAATGTACAAAGATACTAGCGGATTCAAATCGAGTGATATTGGGTCTACGTAGTACAAACGAATTAAACTAGTTACAAGGGCACGCGGGTTGCAGCAGCGACTTCATCGTGGCCTCAGGGTGTGCAGTTGCGCACTTGTTGCCCTCGCCGTCGTTGTCGTCTTCGTGTGGTGGTGGTGGTGGTGGTGGTGTGCGCCCTCCTCGCCGCCGTTGTCGTGGATAGGCCGTTGCAACGGCGCCTTCGTCGTCGTCGTTGTGGTGGAGGGTACGCAGTTGCGCACTCCTCGCCCTAGCCGTGGTCGTCGTGTTGTGGGTGGGCCGTGGCGCCGCCCTCGTCGTCGTCGTCGTGGGTGCGCTGTTGCGCTATCCACGCCATCGTCGCATGGTAGGTGGGCTGTGGCACCGTCCTCGCCAGCCGTCGTCGTAGGTGCGCCGTTGCATTATCCACGCCCTCATCATTGTCGTCGTGATGTGGTGGATGGGCCGTGGCAGGAGGGTGCGCAGTTGCGCACTCCTCGCCGTCGTCGCCGTGTTGTGGGTTAGTCGTGGCACTGTCCTCACCCTCGTCGTCGTCATCGCTGTGGTAGTGGATGCGCAGTTGCGCACTCCTCACCCTCGCCGTCGTCGCGTTGCGGATGGCCGTGGCACCGTCGTCGTCGTCGTGGGTGCGCTGTTGCGCTATTCACGCCCTCGTCCATCGTCGACGTGGTATGGTGAGTGGGCCGTGGGTCGTGAAAAAAATTCACGTGATCCACTGCGCACAATTCTTCTAAGTCCAAACATTATGTAAATTTAAGTTTTTTTATGGCCCACTCACCACACCATGCATTGACGACGACGACGAGGGTGTGGTTAGCGCAACGGCGCACCCACCACCACAATGACGACAACGACGAGGGTGAGGACGGTGCCACGACTAACCCACAACACGACGGTAGCAGCGAGGAGTGCGCAACTGCGCACCCTCTCCCATAACGACGACGACGAAGGCGCACACCACCACCACCACCACCACCACACGAAGACGACAACGACGGCGAGGGCAACAAGTGCGCAACTGCACACCCTGAGGCCACGATGAAGTCGCTGCTGCAACCCGCGT
>JBBPLF010000622.1:0-19453 GCA_038089615.1 Aureoboletus auriporus
GTAGTTTGTCCTCTTTGTACTTTAGTCGAATATCAAATTGAGTTACCTCTCAATCAAGTCCTCATCAATCCTCTGACTCAACTCCGAGTCTCTCCTGATCCTTTCTCTTTGGATCACCCTCCGGTACATACTTAGATCCTTCACGGTTCTTCGTACAACACCGACCTCCACAAATTCGGGACACGTGGATTCAGTAAGGGCGCAGCACATAAGCTAAAGCCAAGTCCCGTCCGACCGCATCGTTCCGGAGTTCGTTCCGGAGCATCAGACCAGTCTCTAACATTTCCACACACTCACATATCAACTCGCAACAATCTGAACGTAATCCACATAGTCCATGTTCCACATTTGCACTCAGGATCCATCGCTGGTAAGTCCTTTTGTTCATGTTACATTTATGACTTGTTGTATCAAGTCGTATCACATCCTAACAACTTGAATTACTTTATTAAGTACTTACTTCACATATTTAGTCGTCTCCATGCCTTCAACAGATATTGTGATGCATGTACCTTACTTGTTTCAGTCTAGGGTATGCCCAGACTATAAAAGACTGTACTTAGGCAATTGAAATTCATCTTTTTTGTCCTTCTATCTATCATTCCCTTCAATCATCAACTGTTTTAAGGGCTTCTGCATAAGTTCTCATTATTCCTATCATTTTCCACTTTTGCATTCTTCGCATCGCACTGCACATTCCATGGATCCACCATCAACTTTCAGCAGAACACTCCAGAAAGTCTTGGATCCATCATAAAGGCTCTTCCCCAGTCAAAGGATTTTGGCCAGTTGTCCCTCTTTTCTTTCCTCTTGCATATCCCTTTAGGGGCAAACATATCACTCCTTTCTTACCATCCACAGTAGCTATCCAAGGTTTTGTGACTCATATTCCTGAGATCCAAGAGCCTTGTACCTCTCTTCACTGCCTTCCAGAAAAATGCTTCATAAATGAAACTTTGAATTCCAACCTGGACTTCCTTTCTATAAATTCTTCTTCCTCTATCACAACAGCCTCCCACCATCCCATCCTCTTGAACATCAATACTTCTGCAATTGAAAATACAATAATTGTCCCTGGCGCCATGAATTGTGATCCATCATCAAAACCCACCTATTACCACCATGCCCATTATCTATTCTTGTCATCCTACTTCTACCCCTTCTGTCTCCGTTTCCTCCATTACCATACCATTGTCTGATAGACTTTCTTCTCATCCTCCCTCCCCTGCACCCCTTGAACCCTAGAACACTGAGTCTTAGAACTCAAATGTCGAAAACACCTCTCCTATGCCACATGATGACCCAGTCCAATCCATCAACCTCCCTCTTTCTGCCTTTTGCACTCAAAAAGTCCCTACTGCTGCAACTCTAGATCTTATGGCCAGACAGATCATCAACCCCCAGATGACCATCTATTTCAGAAGTCACTTCGATATGGAATCCCCACTGTGGAATCTCCACCATGTGTTCCTGCAAAATCAACAACTTGCAAATCTACTCTCTTTAGCATTGTCCAATGAAAACATTGCTTCTTATATTGGTATCCTTTGATAGATACAAACCCAGATGGAGGGAAACTTCCTCTCCGCCCTCCACCAATTACAAATGCCCCTCACTATCTCTGAAATCAACCAATACCATTGCCAATTAGGGGAAGCTCAGGCAAGGAGTGAACAATGAACCAGTACACCTATTCCCGTCTTCCCCCCTCCCTCTCCTGTTCCTTCCACACCCTCTGCATCATCTGTTATGATCCAGGTTGGCGCCTGGACAATTCATTTTTCTCTTTTTCGTCCAACCTCCCACCTTTCATTCGGAGGAAGAATGTAGACGCCTAAAACAAGGGTCTACCCTTCACATTCGCTTACACACCTCACTTGTTGAGTCACGCTCACTATACTTGTTGAGTCACGCTACACCTGTTGAGTCACACTCAACCTTTCCTTACTTTATGGACCTTTCCCCTCTCGTCACCACATCTCCCGATGACGACTTGCATCTCCTGATCCTATCTAGATTACCCGCATTGCCTTACGCAGTACGCGCAGCTCCCACTGCCCCATGCAGCCCGCACAACGCACATCACCATGCTGCACGCAGCACCTTGCACAGCACACATTGCCCCGCACAGCATACATAGCTTACGCATTGCTTTACGCAGCACCTACTGCGGCTACTGCCTTACACAGCCTCCCAGCCCAGTATAAGTAGTCTACCCTCTTCACTGACATTTTCCCAGCCAGTTCTACACACTTGGATGTACTTCTCTCCTCTAGTACTTTCCTATGCAATCTCTGGTCTTCCGAAGTACTTGTATGTGACAATGCTTTGAGGTTCTCGTCACACCAACGTCTGGAGCCACATATCAAGTGCTCTTAGTTCTCAAGAAGCACTAGAGAGAGCAGTTATGTCCTCAGCGTTATTTGTTCCCAAGATTTGCTTGCACGATCTCACAACGGCAAATCAACGAATCTAACATCATCCACTGAATTCTCTATTGAGGAACAACAAGCTGAACAAATGGCAATCACTGTTGCTCAACAATTATTACCACCTGGCTTTAGTACATTTGCTGCATGGAGGGAAGCCGAGGGACAGCATCCACCTTTCAACCCCACCGACCACTGCTTTCATTGCCAACAAGAAGGCCACTTTATGGCCAATTGCCTTGACTATTGTTGTTGCCACTGCTGAATCATCCAACCTGAACATCTCACCTCCCAGTGTCCTTGGCATCATCGTTCTCCCCAGAACACCATCTCCTCCTCCATGACCAGTACTTCCTCTACCAACCCCATTCCCATCCCCCCTCTGTAGCCTTATGTCCCTTACGTAATCTCCAGGAATGTCTCTGCCCCTCGCTGCCATCATTGCACCTGGAGATGTAGTAGACAATATTCAGACTGTCCCCTTATCTGCTCTCGTCAATGGTCCTGATTCTCTTCCCCTTCCTTCAAAGTCACCTCCTATGCTGATGAAGATCATGGAGACGACATGTGGGATGATACTGCAATAGCAAACATAATTGGTTCACCGGGTGTGGACTATGATTTCTAGTTCCTTCTCTTTATTGTTCTCTTCACAGCTTCAAACATACTCCGGGGGTAATGTTACGATTCACCCCTGTTTATTCCTTTTTCCCCTTTGTGATCATGCTTACCTCTCCTTACATCCCTACTGGATGGCTTGTCATTCTGATTACCTTTCTGTGCGTTCCTGTTGGACACATGTCTTGCCATACAGCCTGCTTGACATCATCATTTCCCCTTTTGTTTCACTTGCTGTGTATTACTAAACATTCCTCTGGAATTCCTTCACATTCTATTGCTTAGTAATTCCCTTTCTTTCCCCTATATAAACCCTACAATACCAATAATGTACAACACACTTGACCTACCTGGAATAGCATCACTTGCACCATCTCTGATCCCCCTGGATCTCTTGTTCTCCCTCATAGTCCTCGTCCTACTCTGAGTGGATGCTCCCTCAAAATCCTTGAAACCACCAACAGTCATCTTATCATTGGGAGACTTCTTTGAACCCTTGAACCACCTATGATAAACATTTGTCTTAGACAGAACCCTTGAACAGACCAGGTCTACGATTGCCTCTACCCAAGTCGAGCATAACAGCAGGATGGGAGAAGGCAGTAATCTTGATGTTGAGGAGCTCCTTGAAGAGTGCAAAAGTGCCAGAGATCCCAGGGGCATCATAGGTTTCCTTGAGAGTTTTTAGGAGCCACATAGTGTTGGTCTCCTGACCATATTTCTACCTGAGGGACTCCAAGAGGTGCAGCTTGATGGAGCCAATGATTGTGTCATTTGTCTTGATCCATTGGATGTAAAAGTCTCGACCATCCTTGATTGACTTAGAGGTGAGGAATCATGGCAGGCCACCATGAAGTCCAGTTGGCTCCATTGAAAGTAGGGATTGAAATGGAGGAAGCAGAGGAAGACATTGTTAGATCTGTAACATGAATGTGTCAACATTTTGGACTGACATAGTCTCCCTGTACCAGTGCCCTGCACAAAGATGCAGTGGGACACAATGCCATCATTACAAGGTTTACCCACATTGTCATATCCTGGACTTCATCCAAGTCCAACTCTCGTCACTGCGACACAACTCCAGATATCCTGCGACAACTCCGGCACAATCTCACACACTCAAGTATTTCTGTTCTCCAGACCCTTTCATTTATACTTCTATACTCTTCCGATGTCATCTCACACATCATTTTACTTCTGTCACTCATCCCTTATTTCCCTGACTGTCACTTTTTCCTGTTCCATTTCTGTCATTCCATACTTACACCTCCATTCTCCATCTGTCATTCTGACCCTTATACATTCTCACTCCGTACCTACCTCCGAGATATTTACATGACTCCATACCTTAAACCCTTCTGCCCTCCATATATAAACCCCTCCATACTCTCTTTGTAACCTCAGTCGAATATCGAATTGAATACTGAATTGAATAACCACCTTCCTCTCCTCGCTCTGACCTCCTGGTCACTGTCCAATCTCCATCTCCATCTCCTCCTTTGTTCCACTTGAGCCTAATGGTTCATGTGACCTCCAACCTCCAACCTCCAACAAATTCGGGACCTCCAGGTTCAGTAAGGGTGCAGCACATATGCTGAAGCCAAGTCCCACCAAGACTCCGCTCCGGACTTCACTGGAGTTACGTCTATCTATATAGTTCTAACACACATGCAGCATTTCCACTCAGTAAAGAACCAGTCTGGCTAGGTCACAAACGATGTAGCCATTAGGCAAAAGTATTGCATTTTGCTAGCCAGGGCTCATAACCTGTTAAATGTGCTACATACTACAGGAGTAGGATAGACCTAAGGGAGGAAGTACTAGCTCACCAGTAGAGATAAATGTTGAGGTTGACAGTACAATATGGTAACTGGACAAGTTGTTATTCAAACTCAGATACTGAGTTTGAATGTATATACTATGGGTTCACTTATATATATTACTACATATGTATATGCACTAATCTAGTACACTACTGTAGTGTAAGTCATGCTACTATGTTGAACTGTAATAGATACATATTCAACACTGTTCCATCACACAACCCAACTACTACCTTTGACTCTCTAGTCAGAGGCTTCTTACACTCTTGATTACTACCTTGGGATTTTCCACCTGAAGTATGAGTATTCCCACACTTTGCTACTCCCTTAACCTGCAACTTTGGGTTTATTCCTGAAATGGATGTGGTCTGCTTTTCCACATTGGTGGCAGTGGTGGCATTTCTTTGGAGGGTGTGCAGGACAGTCAGGGATGTTGGAAGTGTTGACATTAATGGGGTTACACAAGGATCCTTTTCCATCCAGAGATACTAATTTGTATCCTCAAGAGGAGTTGAGTATGGAATGAAAGGTGCTTCTGAGTGTGTTCAGGATTGCCTGGGGGAGTCTCAGAGGTAGCACAGCTTCATGGCAATTAAGAGCTCCTCATTGCATGTCCTCAGGGGTAGGAGTGGAGGATCAGGTGGCAACTGGAGAGTCTTCCAAAATGCTAGGGGTAATAGAGGCAAGGGTGTCAATTTTGGGAGATTCAGGAATGTAGAGTGGAACAGGAAGTATGTTTGTTCCAGGGAACATGGGGGTGGTATCTGGAGAACTGGGAAAGGGGTTCTTTCCACCATATGTAAGTTCTGTACTCATGAATGCTCATTTTGTTAAAGAATGGCTCTATGGTGGGTTGGAGCAGATTCTCATTGATGCAGTCCACTAAGTGTTCAAACCCTTCCTCATAGAGGAGGTCAAGGATGAAGGAGCAAGCTTTATCAATGCTGGTCTGCATGGTGACCATGAATTGTTTGGGGGAGTCTTGAGGAACAAATTGATGGGCAGCTAGGCAGATGACTTGGTAGGTTCAGAAAAGGTTACAGAGATCTTTGGTTTTTGGTTTTTTTGTCATAGTTATCATATGTAGGTCTAATTCCATGTCCAGAGAAAGAGCAAGGGTGGTCAAGATGGAGGCAAAGAGAATTCTCTGTAGATGAGCAGGGAGGTGGTTGGAATAGATGAAATAAGGGTAGGATAGTTGAAGATGATTGTTCTGTGCCATGAGGGCCTCATAAGTCCCCCTGGCCATGATGCAATTGTGAGGGGTATGTGTTAGGTTCATTGATTCAGCGATGGATGTCATCTGAATGAATCCTACAAATAATGCTGATGATGCAAAATGCTCCTCCTAGTGCCTAGCTAGAGCACTTGACACATGGCTCCAGACATTGGTGTGATGAGAATCTCAAAACATTGTCACACACAAGTACTTCGGAAAACCAGACATTGCATTGGTAGGTACTAAAGGAGAGAAGTACATCCAAGTGTGTAGAACTGGCTGGGGAAATGCCAGTGAGGAGGTGAGACTACTTATACTAGGCTGGGGTGCTGTGTAAGGCAGTATCCACAGTATATGCTGTGTAGGGCAATGCATGCTGCATAAGGCAATGCATGCTGTGTAAAGCAATGCATGTTGCATAAAGCAATGCGTGCTGTGTAAAGCAGTGTGTGCTGCATATAGCAGTGTGTGCTATACGAGGCAGTGTGGTAGTCTAGGAGATATGAGGCAATGTACCAGAAAGGTATTGCCAAGGGTAGGAAAGTGGTCTTTTGTGGTTTTGAAGTGGAAATGAGAGTAAAGAGGGGAAGTGTTACGATCCTGGTTGATGCCCGGACCATTCATTTTTCCTTCACCATACTTCCCCCTTCATTACGGAGGAAGAATGTAGACACCTAGGAAAGGGTCTATTCCCTACACTTGTTTATCTCCCTTTCACCTTCACAAAACCACACAAACCACCTCACAACACCTGTCGCCTACCACTATCACTCTACGGAACTATCTGGACTATTCCCCTCATTTCAGCAGATGCCTGCTTCCACATACTGCCCACATCTAGACCACTCGCCACTGCCCTATGCAGCACGCATTGCTTTACACAGCATGCATTGCTTTATGCAGCACGCATTGCCTTACACAGCACCTTACTGCGACTACTGCCTTACACAGCCTCCCAGCCTAGTATAAGTAGTCTACCCTCCTCGCTGGCATTCCTCAGCCAGTTCTACGCACTTGGATGTACTTCTCTCTTCTAGTACTTTCCTATGCAAATATCTGGTCTCCCAAAGTACTTGTATGTGACAATGCTTTGAGGCTCTCTTCACACCAATGTTTGGAGCCACATATCAAGTGCTCTCAGTTCTCAAGAAGCGCTAGAGAGAGCGGTTATATCCTCAGCATAATTTGTTCACAAGATTCATTTGTACGACCTCATAGCAACAAATCAAAAAATCTAACAGGAAGTGACAAGTGTGGTTCGAAGTGGTTCCAGTTGAAAGACTAAGGTGGGAGTGTCTATTGAAGTGTTAAGGTAAGAAAGCAAAAAATAAATTGTCCGGGCAGCGTCAATGTTAATTATAGCAGTATGTGTGCATCATCCCCTCTGTATGAACATGACTGACCTGATCAACAGATATGTCTGATGATGCTCCTCTCCCCCACTTGTCTCATCTCTTTTTCACTCTGTGGCACATGGCACACCCTGCCTGCCCTTTCTTTCCCTTTCTCTCATTCTTCCCACATCAGAAAAATGACACCACACTTATCCATCCTTATTTGTGCTTTCTCTGCCCCATAAACTGACATTAAGCATCAAACAGAAAAAGTATGCCAAGGCCGAAATAAGCCAGGTCTTCAGCTTATCTCATGCTTATCTCATGCTTAGAAAATGAAAAGCAGCCAACTAATATTTCTATGATGCCTATATCAACAAGTAGAAATAATGAATTAAGTGTTGAAAAAGGCCTGATCAAACAAAAGATGAGAACAGATGATAAGGCAGTGATAAAGTAACGATGTGGGCAACAACTAGCACAGCGACAAGCATAAATCCTATTACAGGATATATGAAACATGTCAGATAAATCAGATATGAAAATTAATGGTTGCGCACTCTTTGCCCTCATCATCATTGTCATGTTGTGGATGGGCTGTGGCACCGCCCTTCCCCAGGTTGTCATCATGGGTGCGCTGTTTCACTATTCACACCATCATCACGTGGTAGGTAGGCTGTGGCATTGTTGTTGCCATCCATTATTGTTTGTTGGTGGTGTGGCCATTGCACCATCCTTGCCATGGTTGTCATGGCTTAGGCCATTGTGCACTCCTTGCCCTCATCATCATCATCATGTTGAAGGTGGACTGTGGTGCCATCCTCGCCCTCATTGTCATCCTGGGTGCACTGTTGTGCTATCCATGCCATCATTGCATGGGAGGTAGGCTGTGGCACTGTCCTTGCCATCCATTGTGGTTACTATGGTGGTGGTGTGGCCATTGTGCCATCCTCACTGTCACTGTCATGGATTAGGCCATTGCACACTCCTTACCCTTGTTGTGTTGCAAGTAGGCTATGGCGCCATCCTCACCCTTGTTGTCATCATTGGTGCGCAGTTGCACTATCCATGCCATCATCATATGGTAGGTGGGTTGTAGCATCATCCTTGTCATCCATCCTTGTCATCATTGTAATAGTGGGTATGCCATTATGCTATCCATGTCGTCATTGTTGTAGTGTGGTGAGTGGGCAATGATACCATGAAAAAAACTTTGAAGAAAAAAAAAATTGTGTTTGGACTTGTTTGTAAGAATTGTGCATGGTGGATCACATGATATGTTTTTTTTTTCACAACAATGCCACAGCCCACTCACCATATGATGATGAGGGCATGGATAGCACAACGGCACACCCACCATCACAACGATGATGACGGCAAGGACAAGGAGTGTGCAACTGTGCACCCACTACCATAGCAATAACAACAACAACAACAACAACAACAACAACAACAACAACAACAACAACAACAACAACAACAACAACAACAACAACAGTGCCATGCTCATCCACAACAACAATTGTGGAATGATGCACCCACGATGATGATGGTGTGGACAGTGCAACAGGGCATCCACAACAACGATGACCATGACCATGATAAGGACAGCACCATAGCCCACCCACAATTTGACAATAATGGTGGCAAGGGTGAGGAGTGCGCAACTGTGCATCCTCCACCACAATGACACAACGACAACAAGCAACAGCACAATCCACAACAAGAATGGCGAGGACAGTGTGACGGCCACACCACCACCATGATGGTGAGGGCAGTGCACATACCACAACCACAAGACAATGACAATGACAATGATGAAGGTGCCACTACAACCTGCATGCCCTTGTAACTAGTTTACTTCATTTGTAGTATATAGATGCAATATCACTCAATTTGAATCTGCTAGTACCTTTGTGCCTTTGTGCATAGCAACATAAGAATTATGAGATGTATTAGTAAAAATAAGCATGCTAACACACATTCTGAAATCTTTCTAGAAGCTATTCAACTTTTCTGAATTTGTGTACTTGGTACTGCTCGGTTAGCACATTTACTGATTAGACGCAGTGCTTGCTTGATTGCTGTTGACTTTTTTCACTTCTTGAGTACTTTTTTTGGGAAGTGGCGGTGTCGGCTACGGTGCTAAAAGTTTGGAAAGTACAAATAAGGTTAGGTAAGTGCGGTGTCATTTTCCTGATGCATTTGATTCCACCTCGCATTGTGGTTCCAAGCGGTACCCACTTGGACCTAGACCAGGCCAGGGGTCGTCTCCGCGATGGACATCTAGTTTGAACGCGTCAGAGCGCACGGGTTTCATGGCCGAGTTGAGAAGCAAGTGAGATCGGTCCCTCCTGTGACGGATGTCTCTTACGATGCTAGCCTCTCTGATTTCAACACGACGGACAGCTCTGATTATGACATTTATGATGCCCTCTAACGCGGATTCTGTTCCTGACGATCTACTTTACCCACCGGCAATCGCCCGTTCTATAGCATTGACGAATTCCCTCCGCCTCCTGGTCTGTCCTAGGTAGCCCCGACTTTGCCATCCACTCGGACGACCATGCCCGTGGTTTCGTAGCTTCGATGGAATCCTTCTCTTTCCGCCCAGGCGGACATGTTGGGCCATTCATCACCATGCAAGAAGAACAAGACGAGAACTCAACTTGAACGCACACAGACGTTATCCTCGCTCCGTTTCTTCCCTTTCCCCTGCATGTAGATCCACTCATCGTCCTCGCAAGCTAGGTTCGAGGGAGGGGAAGGCCATGAATGACAAGACACCCTCCCCTCGCGCCGTCATCTCATCAAATCTGCCAAGCACGGCAGACGCGTTGACGATAACGACGACGAGACGGCAATGTCATGTCATGGCCACCCGCTCCTGTTCCGTCCGTCACTGACGCACACCACCGCGATGACAACCATCATGCACATACGTGTGGAACCGCCGTTCCAATCTCCTCTCATTTTAACGCCAGATTTCCGAATCTCAGTCCAAATTAAGGACAGCGCGACCACCACCAGTCTCCTTTTGGAGAATGAGTTGGACAGGTGGACAGATGTGACAACAATTACACACGTCGCCACGGACAATCTAAATGGCACCATCCACGCCCACCGTGCTAGAGATCGATCATAATCAGATCGAGCACGGGGTGGTGTAGTCTGAGCTTTCATTTCTTCTGCAACACCACATACATGAGCAGCGTAGCTTGCTGCACGCTTTAGGCTGCCATTCGGCGCACGGTTAAATTCATCTACACCAGATGTTGGATCACTTAACCCTCCTTCGACTCTATCACCAATGAAGAAGCGGGCTCGGGTGCGAGTCTTTCAATCCTGAGTTCTCATTCGATTATTTTCCAGTACAAGCAATGTTCGAAGTCCTTCGAACTTCCGCCGAACCCGGTCACTGAATCCTAATTCTGCCCAATCGGTCATATGATTGTCAAGCGATGATCAGTCTAACCTGAAACCTTGCTCTCCGTGGTTTTGATTCGGCCTGGACCGGAGTTGACTGTCATAACTGAAGACGTGCTCTATTTAGAGAGAGAGAGAGGGTATAGTAAAGGACAATCCCCTTCTCGTGTCAAGCAAGAAGGTAATTGTGTCCTCCCGCGCGAGTCGTTGTGTTGTGCTCACGCTGCTTCCAGTCCGTGATCGCATCCAAGATCACCGTTACCCCTGGGTCATCTACATTCCGATTGAGACCACACGTTATTTCAGAGGTACTTCTGGGATGGTGTTCCGGGATGTCAATACTCATGACCTCTAGCAGTACAAGACAATGACCATCAATCTCTTCTTATACCACAACCCAGCGGACTCACAACTTACTCGAGTCTACATTGAAGGTTTTGATGTAGTATATCTTGGACATGGACGAGCTTGTCAATGGTCAAGGCCGGCCATAACGACGACAGAATGGATCAGTGTCTCTAAGCATGATAATGGAAAGTGGACTCCGCCGAGCCAGGAGGCAGTAAAGTCTTATATGCGGGGCTTTCCTGGTAAGCTGAGAAAGACTGTCAAAATTTTGGCTGTACCAGACTATGCAAGCATTTAGAATGTGAATGTACCCCTGAACGAATTAGCTCTGTTCCGGTCTGTTACTATCCTATTTTATGCCTTGCGCACCGTGATCACGTCGGTCGCCAATGTTCGGATCGAATGGCCCTGTTGGCAGGTGTGGGGCAGGATGGAGTGTCCCCCAGCCTGTTAATTATGAAGCCCCTTTTGCAAGCAACGACAGCATGGTAGCTGCCGTCTTGTGGACAGTCAGCAAATATGGTGACTAACCCGAATCCGGCCGTATAACCGGTGAAACAAACAGGCGGTACCGTTTGTCATGTTCGTTCGACTCTCGAAGAACCTCGGGGTTCAGCACAGCCTGCTGACTCAGTGCATCCAGCAGGAATGAAGGTTGAGATGGTTGACCAGAGAATGTGATGGATCTACATGGATGTGGCTAGCTGTGATGAGTAGCTTGACCTACATCCCCAGCCATTCCAAGTCAGAGCTGTTGAGAATCATGGTATTCTATTTATTATCTTCTATTACATAACCATGATTCTAGACAATGTTAGAAGTGATCCATGGCTGCTGACATATTAAGTTGTGTTACAGAGTCTAGACTACTTCTTACATAAGCAGGGATTCACTTACTAACATTGTAATACCTGTGTTTGACCATGGCCATTACTAAATGTTACGATTTACCCCTATTCATTTTCTCCTCTTGTCATCTTGCTTACTTCTCTGAGCGTTCCTACCGGACGTCTCATCATCTTGATTACCTTCCTATGTGTTCCTTCCCTATATAAACCCTATGATACCAATGATGTACCTCACGCTTGACCTACCTGGAATAGCATCATACCTTGCATCGTCCTTTGATCCCTTAGATCCCTTATCTCCCTTGAAGTCCTCATCCTACTCTGAGTGGACACTCCCTCGAAACCCTTGAAACCACCAATGATCGTCTTGTCATTGGAAAAACCCTTGAACCCTTGAACCATCTATGACGAACATTCGTCTTAGACAGAACCCTTGAACCAACCAGGTCTACATTCACCTCTACCTGAGTTGAGCATAACAAAAAGTCAAGCATGCTCTAAACAGGCTACCATCATCATAGGCCTTTTATCACCATTTCTCACCACCGAACCTCCGCTCAAGAAGCTACTTCTGAGCCTGAATCCAAACCCTCCCTCACTGACCTCAAGGAGGAACTCAACCTTGACACCACCCTTCTCACTGAAGAAGAACAAAGGAAAGATCTCAACCTAGCTCATGCTTTGTCTGCCACCTTGAACATCCCATGAGTACCTACACCTCCATCGCCAATCCCAGTTTCCCCTCATACCAACCTCTTTGCCCTACCCCTGCCTTCGACACTTGTATCCCCAACTATGTCTACCACCCCCGTCACAAAGCCCACTGAACTTCGCATTGGAGCTCTTGAATTCTTCAATGGAAACCTGGCCAAGGCCATGACCTGGCTTGACATCATAGTATTCTATCTCATTGTCAATGAGAAAGTTTATGACTCTGAAGCCAAACTTGTTGCCTTCGCCTTATCCTATATGACGAAAGGAACTGCTGTCACTTGGGCAGCCACCTTCTGCCAGAAAGCCCTAAGAGCAATGCCTCCAGACCTAGGAACCTTTGCTGACTTCCACTCCACATTTGAAACCATGTTTGAGAAAAAGGACACCACCAAGAAAGCCATCACCTGGCTCACCACCTACTGAATGCCCGACAACAGCAACCTCTCCGAATATATTGCCATGTTCCAGAATAACATTATTACTGTATCTCTGGGATCACTGAAGACAGCGTCCTCAGATTGTTCTTTGGAGCAGGACTTCCCATCTCCATGTCTGAGAAAATCAGCGAATCAAGCAAAGACACCAAAACCATTGATGACTGGTACAAATGAGCACAAGAAATCCAAACTAGGAGAGATATCACCAAAGCCTTTGCTTAGCAACACCGCAGCAAGGTCACCACCCAGACCTACACTCCTTTGTCCTCCAAAGCCCAGACCAAACCATGTGACCCTGATGCCATGGATGTTGACACCATTTACATCTCCAAACTTATCCCAGAAAAACACAAACGATGCAGAGATAAGGGACACTGCTTCTGCTGCAGGAAACCTGGACACATGAGTGGGGAATGTCCTCACTTCAAGAAAAAATCCACTGTCAAGAAAACTACCCAGGAGGATTCCCAACCTCATGGACATCGATGACGAAGAAGAAACTGTCCGAAGAGTAGCTTTCACCCCCTCGGATTTTTGAAGAGGGGGACTTGATTGATGTAAGTCTCCACTACCCTTAGATGTGATGTTGTACATGTAAAATCTTTGACCAAATCTATGCAAATCCCTGTCCAGATTGTTGTCCCATTGCATACCCTGCAAACCGTCGAAACCCATGCCCTAGTCGATAGTGGAGCTGACATCTCCTGTATTGACCTACAATTTATGCAAAAACAATGATTACCCACCACCAAAGTCGCAAAACCCATCTGCGTACGAAATGCTGATTCCTCTTTCAACAACAACAGAGAAATTTGGTACACTTGTGACCTGTTTCTTGTCATTGAAGATATCACCCAATGAACCACCTTCCATGTTATGTCTTGTAGACATGACAACCTCATACTCGGACTCCCCTGGCTCAAGAAGACCAATTCAATGGTCGATTGGGCAAAACGTACCCTCTCCCTTGATGAATCCCTTGATGAATCCAAAGATCTCTTCCATTCCCACATGGAAAATACCAGACAACATGATGCCTTCTACAAAAAGGCATCCTTCCCCCCCATCAAAACATGTCCATGTTAATACTGCCACAGAAGATCACCACTTCTCATACCTAAACCAAGAAAACAAATCCCAATACATCCGATGAGCCCTTGACAACAGAGTCCTCCATCACATTATTCGATGTGGATCTCACTTTATTCCCCAAGGATCACCAGTCATCGCCAAACTGACCACTGCCACTGAACTTGCTATTGTTACATTTGTTGATTTGCCATCATGAGATTGTGCAAGCGAATCGTAGGACAAATAACGCTGAGGATATAACTGCTCTCTCTAGCACTTCTTGAGAGCTGAGAGCACTTGATACGTGGCTCCAGATGTTGGTGTGACGAGAACCTCAAAGCATTGTCACACACAAGTACTTTGGGAGACCAGAGATTGCATAGGAAAGTACTAGAGGAGAGAAGTACATCCAAGTGCGTAGAACTGGCTGAGGAAATGCCAGTGAAGATGGTAGACTACTTATACTAGGCTGGGAGGCTGCATAAGGCAGTAGCCACAGTATGTGCTGCATAAAGCAATACGTAAGCTATGTGTGCTGCGCGGGGCAATGCATGCTGCACAAGGTGATGCATGCTGTGCGGTGATGTGTGCTGCGCAGTGATGTGTGCTGCGCAGTGATGTGTGCTGCGCAGTGATGTGTGCTGCGCAGTGATGTTGTTAACGCTGGGCGTCGGAACGTAGCACAGCGAACACTCGAAGTAGTTTGGAGACTTGTTGTGGGTGAAGCAAGGAAGATAAGAGTTCTCACTACCCAATGTGCACACTTGGGACTCGTGGATGTGCTAAGTAACAACGCTGGATTGTGTAGAACTAGCTGGAGAAATACAGGTGAAGTCTGGTAGTTACTTATACAATGTTTGATACTGCGGAATCCAATGAGCGGAGTAAGGGCTATGAGACTGCACACTGCATAAGGCGATGTGTGCAGTAGGGGCTATGTATCAATGGGTAAAGGAACACGAGTCACCATATAAGGAGAATGGTGACAAGGAGAGGTTTGGTCCGTTATGTAAGAACAGGTAAAGCGTGACTCACAAATGTGCATCAGGTGTTCGTAAGGTTAAGTAAGAAAAAGGTAAAGCGTGACTCAACAAGTGTTCGTCAGGCGTTTGTAAGGCGTGACTCAACAAGTATTCGTCAGGTGTTCGTAAGGCAAAAAAGCAAAAGGAACCTAATGGGGAGAAGAAGATAGGTGTCTTGCGAAGACATGAGGAGAGACGATAAGTCCGTAGACATAAGGAAAAGAGGGGTTATAAGGGAAAATCATAACATTACCCCCTTCGTAGTGTTGAAGCACCTGCTCAATGATCTGGTCCCTCTGTATCTCCCTCGTTGACCTCGTAGTTGGTGAAGTCGAGGTCGCCATCGAGAAAGCCATCATCTCGGTTGAGCCCATTGTAAACTGGGCAATTGGCACGAATGTGTCCATACTCGTCACACTCCCCACACCATCTTCGGGGGCATTTGGCTTGAACGTGTCCTGGGGCATGTTTATGGCACCAGGGGCAGGTGTACTTTCTGCAAAAGACACGGAGATGGTCCGGTTTTCCACATTGGTGGCAGCGGAGCCATTTCTTGGGGTGTGTGGGGACATAAGAGGTGTCAATGTCAATGGGGTCTCAAGAGGTACCTGCTCCATCCAGGGAGACGGATCTGGCTCCATGAAAGGAATTAAGGAGAGGGTGGAGAGTGTTATCCAGTGTGTTCATAGTGGCCTGGGCAAGTCTTGGTGGTAACAGGCTCTCATGGCGAGTAAGAGCTCCTCGTTGCATGTTCTCAGGGGCAGGAGTAGGAGAATGGGTTGCAACTGGAGAGTCTTCTGAAACATCAGAGGGAGTGGGGGCATGAGTGTCAATCTTTGGGGATTCCAGAATGGAGATTGGAGCGGGAAAGTAGGTCCTCTCTGGGGAGCAAGGGAGTGGAACCTGGAGAATGGGTGAGGGGGTTCTTTCCACTGTTATAGGTATGTCTAGGTGGGGATTGAAGGGTATGGCACAGGGGGCATCCCCTACATAGACCCTGTATTCATGGACGCTCATGATTTCGAAGAAGGGTTTTACGATGGGTTGGAGCAGGTTTTCGTCGATGTGGTCCATTAAGTGTCCGAAATTTTCTTTATAGAGGAGGTCGAGGGTGAGGGAGCGTGCTTCGTTTACCCCAGTTTGCATGGTGGATACGAAATGTTCAGGGGAATCATGAGGGACAAGTTGTTGGGCTACAAGATGGACGATCTGGTACATGCAGAAAAGGGAGCATAAGTCCTTGGTTTTCTTGTCATAGTTGTAGCGCAGGTCTAGTTCCATGCACAGTGTGAGAGCAGGGGTGGTCAATGTTACGATTTTCCCTCATAACCCCTCTTTTCCCTATGTTTATGGACTCATCGTTTCCCCTAGTGTCTTTACAAGACACCTATCGTCCTCCCCTAGTTAGGTTTCTCTTATCTTCTTCTTCCAACTAACGTAGTCTTCTTTGCTTTCTTGACTCACCTACTTGTTGAGTCACGCTTCACTCACTTGTTGAGTCACGCTTCACTTACCTGATTGAGTCACCTTTCCTATTTTGGACTATTACTCCTCGTCATCATTCTCTTTACATGATGACTCGTGTTCCCTTATCCATCCAAACATAGCTTGTACTGCGCACATCGCCTTACGCAGTGCGCAGCCGTATAGCCTATACTGCGCACACTGGATTACGCAGTATCATGCTTAGTATAAGTAGCTACCTATCTTCGCCTGTATTCCCCAGCTAGTTCTACGCAATTCAGCGTTGTTACTTAGCACATCCACGAGCCCCAAGTGTGCGCATTGGGTAGTGAGACACCTCTCTTCTTTGCTTCGCCCACAACAAGTCTTCGAACCACTTCAAGTGTTCGCTGTGCTACGTTCTGATGCCCAGCATTAACAGCAGACGTAGTAGGGGTAGGGTAGTTCTAGATGGGTCTTTTGTGCCATGAGGGATTCATAGGTTCCCCTGGCCATGATGCAATTACGGTGGGTGTTCGAGGAGGGGGAGTGTTGTTGGGTCATGATTTGTAGTGCCAGGGGCAACCACTGTATAGTCTATTGCAGAAGTATTGGTGTTCAAGGGGGTGAGACGGGGGAAGGTCATTTCGATAGAGGAAAAAGAACTTGTAGAAGGGGAGGCCTGGTTGGAATTTGAAGTTTCTCTTTCGGAGCATTTACTGAGGGAAGTCCTTTGGTCGAGCGGACTTATATTCATTCAGGAGTGTTTGTGCATGTTGGAGGTTTCCCTCTGGTTCCCAAGTGTTTTCTGCTGCGGAGTATCCTTTCCAGGATACTAAGTACTGCCTTCTTCCCCGTGTTCTGCGGTGTGAGAGGATGGAGTCTATTTCGTACTCTTCTTCTCCGCCGATCAGTTCGGGCGGTGGGTCAGAGAAGTTGGGGCTGTGTTCCGCAGTCTCTCGATAAGGGGATAGGAGGGAGGCATGGAAAACATCATGTATTTTCCAGGTGGGCGGTAGTTTGAGGTGGTATGACACAGGGGAGATAACCTGTGTAATTTCAAATGGTCCTTCTCGTTTAGGGGATAGTTTCTTTGACAGGTATCGCAGTCGAAGGTTTCTTCCTTCCAACCAGACTCTGTCACCGACTTCCCAGGGGCGGAATTTGGAAGAGGTTCATTCCTTCATGATCCGTTGGGTCTTCTCGTGCGCAGCTAGGGCTTCCCGTCGGGCTTCCTCTAGTTCCGATAGGCGTGTTTCCAGGGCAGGAAGGAACGTCTTTCCGATTGGAGGATAAGAGCGAGGTTCATATCCCAGAATGAGAGAGAAAGGGGATTTCCGAGTGGAGGAGTGGACGGCGGAATTGTGGGAGAACTCTGCCATGGTGAGTAGTTCCGCCCATTGTTCCGGGTGGCCATCACAGAATATGCACAAATAGGTCTCTAGCTCTTGGTTTACTCGTTCAGTTTCTCCATCAGTCTGGGGGTGATATGCTGAGGAGAGTTTTAGGTCGTATTTCAGGAGTCTGGCCAGTTCTCGAGCGAATGCGGATGCAAATTGAGGTCCCCTGTCGGAAATACAGTGATCATGGAGTCCGTAGTGTTGAAACACGTGTGTGAAAAATAGTTGGGCGACTCCGGCGGCATCGATGTTTTTGTTGCAAGGGATGAGGATTACCCCCTTAGTAAGCCCATGGTCGACCATGACCATGATAGAATCAAAAGTGAGAGAGGGGGGAAGATCAGTGATAAGGTCAACCGAGACCTGTTGGAAGGGGCGAGTGCAGGAAGAGGGGAGGGGTGTCAGTGCTGGTGCGGAAGGATGGGTATTGATTTTATTAGCCTGGCAGGCTGCACATCCTTGGACGAATTTGCGGATGAAGGTGGTCATGCCAGGCCACCAATAGTCCCGTTGTACTAGGTTGGTGGTGCGGAAAATCCCTCCATGTTCACCATGGTCGCTGTCATGGATGAGGCGGACAAGTCCGTGTCGTGCCGGTTCCGGGACATAAAGTCGATGTTTGTAGTGTAACATTCCTTTAGTATATTCCCAGTCTCGTGGGGATGAGTTAGAGAGCAGAGGGGTGCCTTCGTTTAGGGCTTTCAGGGCGGTGAGGACCAAAGGGTCATGTTACGATTTGAATCAGTACCCGGACAATTCATTTTTCTTCTTCCTCACGCAATCCTTTACCTTTTATTCGGAGGAGGAATGTTAACACCTTCCCACCCGGAGGAAGACTCTCCCTCACACTTGTTGAGTCACACTACACTCACTTGATGAGTCACGCTCACTTGTTAAGTCACGCTACCCCTGTTGAGTCACACTCAACCTTTCCTTACTTTACGGACCTTTCCCTCGTCATCACATCTCCCGATTGATGATTAGCATCTCCCGATCCCATCTAGATTACCCTGCATTGCCTTACGCAGCATGCACAGTCCCCACTGCCCTACGTAGCCCGGATAGCACGCATCACTGCGCCGTACGCATCACCGTGCTACACGCATCACCGCGCTACACGCATCACCTCGCGCAGCACGCATTGCCCCGCGCAGCACACATAGCTTATGCATTGCTTTACGCAGCACATACTGCGGCTACTGCCTTACGCAGCATCCCAGCCTAGTATAAGTAGTCTACCCTCTTCACTGGCATTCCCCAGCCAGTTCTACGCACTTGGATGTACTTCTCTTCTCTAGTACTATCCTATGCAATCTCTGGT
>JBBPLF010000623.1:0-13347 GCA_038089615.1 Aureoboletus auriporus
AGGTGTTGACATTCCTCCTCCGAATGAAAGGTGAAAGCTTCTACATTCCTCCTCCGAATGAAAGGTAAAGGATCGCGTGAGGAGGAAGGAAAAATGAATTGTCCGGGTGCTGATTCAAATCGTAACAGCCTCTGCGGCCTGGAAGGCAGTGATCTAGTTGGTGTATCCAGCATCACTCTTCCCTTGTTGAATCAGCTTGTCCAACTGATCTCTTACTTGGTTCTTGTAGTCAAAGGGGAAGAAGGTTTTCTCGAATTTTTCCATGAGTTGAGTGAAGGTGAGATCCTTCACTACATTGTTGGCGAGTTGGACATAAATAGATTCAGAGAAAGCACTTCCTCAACCCTTGCTTATTTTTGCAAGAGTGGTTAGGACCTTGGTGTTCTCATTATAGAATTTCTTGTTCATGTTGAAGTAGGTGGTCATGGCCATCTTCCAATGTATTGCATCCTTCAGGTCCCTAGAAAAGTCTGTGGGCAGTCCGGCCTTAAGTTCGATATCCTTGTCTCCAGAATTCGACATTTCTATGTCAGGATTTGAGTCTTCAGGTGGTGGGGGTGGTGGTTGTCTAGGTTGGACAGGTGGTGCATCTTGGATCCTCCAGTCCTCAGTGGGGATTGGTGCTGGAAGAGCGAAGAGTGTAGACAATGTTGGGGTGTCATCAGATGAATCAGAAGGGGGACATATGGTCTGTCCTCATTGTGATCCTTGTCCAGAAATGGTGGGCATATCTTTCTGTCAGGTGACAGAGATGGAGTTGAAGAGCTAGTTCTTTTGTTAATGCTGGGCGTCGGAACATAGCACAATATACACTCAAAGTAGTATGAAGACTTGTTGTGGGTGAAGCAATAGAGTCTCACTACCCAATGTGCACACTTGGGGCTCGTGGATGTGCTAAGTAACAATGCTGAATGCATAGAACTAGTTGGGGAATACAGGACAAGTCAAGTGGCTACTTATACTAACTATGTGCTGCTTAATCCTATGTGCACAGTAGTAGCAGTGTTGCTGCATGTTGCATAAGGTGGGGTCCGCAGTATCATGGCTATGTGAAGGTGGTAGTGGGGGCACGAGGCATTGCATCAGGAAGGCAATGCCAAGGAGAGGAATGTAGTCCATTTATGGTTCCGAAGCTCGAGGGCCAAAGAACAAAGTATAAATGTGGTTCCAAGGGGTTCCAAGGGGTTCCCTGTGGTTCCAGTCGAAGGTGAAGGTGTTAGACAAAGAGACAATGTGTAAATGTGGTTCCAAAGGGTTCCAAGGGGTTCCCTGTGGTTCCGGTCGAAGATGAATATTATAGATGTGGTTCCAAAGGATTCCGGAATGGAAGTGAAAGAATTAGTATGGAAGAGATGGCGAGTGTCTGGCAAAGATGCAAGAGGAAATGATGAGTCCATAGATGTAGGGAAAAGACAGGTCATAGGGGAAAACTGTAACAGGTGTGTGAGAGAGGCAGAGATGGCACATGTGAGAGGGATGGCATGAGAGTGAGTGAGCAAGACAGAAGTGAGCAAGACAGCACAAGAGAGAGGGAGATGGCACACACGAGAGGAACAGCACAAGAGATAGAGGGAGATGGCACACCAGAGTGAGAGATGGCGTGAGAGAGGGTGACGGTGCATGCAAGAGGGAAGTGGCGTGAGAGAGAGGGAGATGGCGCGTGATGCGAGTGAGCATACACATGCAGACTGTGTGTTTGCATATGTATGCGCACTTACTCACACGTGAAAGTGGCAAGAGGGTGAGAGAGGGGTGGCAACAAGGTTTTGATTTCCTCTTTGAAAGACCTTCAGGGAAGTGGTGTGTACAGGTGGAACTTCGAAGTTGATTACATAATGTTAAAACTTAAAACTTACAATGCCACCTCACTGTTCCTTTGTTGATTTTTCTTCCGTTCCCTCACTCGCCTCAGAGCTGCTCCAACATATGACCTCTATCCACCACCACCATGACAGTGATGATGGCACAATGGCACATCTACCATCACGACAACAACAGGACAGCACAATAGCGCACTTACATGGCGACAACGACGACAGCGAGGATGGTGCAATGGCATATTCACCACCACCACCACCACCATCACCACAATGAAGATGATGACAGGATGGTGCAATGGTGCATCCACCACATGATGACAACAGGGTGATAGCACACCGACCGCACAATGAGGATGACAAGGGTGAGGAGAGTGCAACAGTGCACCCTCCACTATGATGATGAGGACAGTGGTGAGGACAGCACAATGGTGCATCCACCACCACCACCATCACGATGATGACAACAGGATGGTGCAATGGCACACCCATCATATGACGATGATGATGACTAGGGCGAGGAGCGTGCAACAGCGCATCCTCCACCATGATGGTGAGGACTTTGCAACAGCACATCCACCACCATTATGATGATGATGATGACAACAGGACAGCACAATAGCACACCCACCATCACAACTACTATGACGACAACAGGATAGCCCACCTAGCATGCAACAATAACAACAATGGCGAGGACAGTGCATCCACCACCATCATGACAATGACAATGACAATGGAATTGGACAATAGCGGACCTACCACATGACAAGGGCGAGGAGTTTGCAACAGCACATCCTCCATGATGATGACGAGGACAGTGCAATGGCACATCCACTACCATCATGACAATGATGATGACAACAGGATGGAGCAATAGCACATCCACAGTAACCCACCACACAACAACAACAATGAGGGCAAGGGCGAGGAGTTTGCAACAGTGCACCCTCCACAACGACGATGACGAAGGCATCCACCACCATCACAATGAGGATGAGGATGGGACAGTGTACTAGCGCACCCACCACACAACAATGACAATGATGGCGAGGATGGCATATCCACCACCATCACAACAATGGTGATGATGATGGGACAGGGCAATAGCACACCGACCACATGACGAGGATGACAAGGGCGAGGAGAGTGCAACAGTGCACCCTCCACAACAACAACAACAACAACAACAGTGAGGACAGCGCAATGGCACATCCACCATTACGACAAGGACAATGATGACAGGATGGTACAATAGCGCACCCACTGTTGAATGTGCTATGTACTACAGGAGTAGGATATGCCTGAGGGAGGAAGTACTAGCTCACCGGTTTGGATAAACGTTGATGTTGACAGCACGGTGTGGTAACAGGACAAGTTGTTATTAGAACTCAGATACTGAGTTCAAATGTATATACTACAGGTTTGCTTATGTACTTTTACTATATGCTGTAACCTAATGTACTACCGTACTTTTAGTATACTATTTAGTAGTGTGAGTCACACTTGTTGAGTCACGCCTACTATGTTGAACAGTAATAGATACGTATTCAACACCCACCACATGATGATGACAATGATGGTGAGGACTCCGCAATGGTGCATCCACCGCTGTATATATATATCATGTAGTTTATGTACTAGTAGACGAGTCTATCTTGTAAAAGACTTATCCGGAGTCTATAAAGACATCCAATGGCATAGGTCACTCCTATCTATGATGTCATCTGAAGTAATATGACATCACAATGAATGGCATAAAGGCCTCAATGTTATGTGTGATGACAAAGCAGTCTAGACCCTATACATAAGTGAATATGTCAACAGGTCTATTCTTTGATTATGTACACAAGTGAATGTGTCATGCAATCAGGTAACATGTCATGTGACAGGCCTAGAATCTTGGTTATGTAATATGAAATATTAAATGCGAATACCAAGATTCTCAACACTCCTCCTCTGTTAGAGACTGGTCTAATGCTCCGGAACAAACTCCAGAACGATGCGGTCGGACAGGACTTGGCTTCAGCTTATGTGCTGTGCCCTTACTTAATCTGCGTGTCCTGAATTTGCGGAGGGTCGGAGTTGTATGAAGATCTGCAAAGGAGTCTAAGTACCGAAGGGTGATCCGAAGAGAGAGGATCAGAGAGAGACTCAGAGTTGAGTCAGAGGATTAATGAGGGGTTGATAGAAGTAATTCAATTCGATTCGATATTCGACTAAAGTACAAAGGAGTCAAACTACAGGTTTATATATGGAGGACGGAGACAGGAGAAACATAGCCGGAGTAGTGCTGCTAAGCGAGCACCGGTATATGGAGGTATTACAAAGCAGAATGGAGAACAGCATAAGAATGAAACTATACTAAAAAGAGAAGTCCAGAGGAATGGAAGTATGGAGTGCGCGAGAATATGCTGGAGTTGTCGAGAATTGATCGGAGGAGAGATTGGAGGACCGGAGTTGGACTTGGAGAAGATTTGGGATATGACATCCTCGCTGTTTATTGTGAATGCAAAGTTGTTTCATGAAGGAAACAGTTTGAGCATAAGTGTTAGATTCGTTGATTTGCCGTTGTGAGATCGTGCAAACGAATCGTAGGACAAATAACACTGAGGATATAACCGCTCTCTCTAGCACTTCTTGAGAACTGAGAGCACTTGATATGTGGCTCCAGACGTTGGTGTGACAAGAACCTCAAAGCATTGTCACACACAAGTACTTCGGGAGACCAGAGATTGCATAGGAAAGTACTAGAGGAGAGAAGTACATCCAAGTGCGTAGAACTGGCTGAGGAAATGCCAGTGAAGAGAGTAGACTACTTATACTAGGCTGGGATGCTGCGTAAGGCAGTAGCCGCAGTATGTGCTGCGTAAAGCAATGCGTAAGCTATGTGTGCTGCACGGGGCAATGCGTGCTGCGTGAGGTGATGCGTGTGGCGCGGTGATGCGTGCTGCGCAAGCTGCATGTGGCGTGGTGATGCAGGCTGCGTAGGGCAGTGGGAGCTGCGCGTGCTGCGTAAGGCAATGCAGGGTAATCTAGATAGGATCGGGAGATGCGAGTCGTTATCGGGAGATGTGACGACAAGAAGGAAAAGGTCCGTTAAGTGTAAAGTGCATCATTAGTGGAAAGTGTTCCGTAAGTCAGCATGTTCGTCAGGTGTTTGTCAGGCATGACTCAGCAAGTGTGCGTCAGGTGTTTGTCAGGTGTGACTTGACGAGTGAGGTGTATAAGCGAATGTGAGGGGTAGACCCTTGTCCTAGGTGTCTACATTCTTCCTCCGAATGCAAGGTGGAAGGTTGATCGAAGAGGTGAAGAGAAAAATGAATTGTCCGGGTGCCAACCTGGATCGTAACAGTATGGACACATTCGTGCCAATTGCCCAGTTTACAACGGGCTCGATCGAGATGATGGCTTTCTCGATGGCAACCCTGACTTCACCAACTACGAGGTCAATGAGGGAGATACCGAGGGACCAGATCGTTGAGCAGGTGCTTCAACGTTACGAAGGGGGTAATGTTACAATTTTCCCTTATAACCCCTCTTTTTCTTATGTCTATGGACTCATCGTCTCTCCTCGTGTCTTTGCTAGACACCTATCTTCTTCTCCCTATTAGGTTCCTTTCATCTCTTCGTTCTACTTGTTGAGTCACACCTTACAAACGCCTGACGAACACTTGTGGAAGTCACGCCTTACGAACACCTGACAAACACTTGTTGAGTCACACTTTACCTTTTTCTTACTTAACCTTACGAACGCCTGACGCACACTTGTTGAGTCACGATGTACCTTTTCTTACATAATGGACCAAACCTCTCCTCGTTATCATTCTCCTTATATGATGACTCGTGTTCCTTTACTCATCGATACATAGCCCATACTGCGCACATCGCCTTACGCAGTGCACAGTCACATAGCCCTTACTGCGCTCACTGGATTGCGCAGTATCATACATCCTATAAGTAGTTACCAGACTTCGCCTGTATTTCCCCAGCTAGTTCTACGCAATCCAGCATTGTTACTTAGCACATCATGAGTTCCAAGTGTGCGCATTGGGTAGTGAGACACCTCTTCTCTTTGCTTCGCCCACAACGAGTCTCCGAACCACTTAGAGTGTTCGCTGTGCTACGTTCTGACGCCCAGCGTTAACACATAGGGGATGTAGGTTCTGGTGAAACTGTACGAGAAGGACTTGTTGCTGGGAGTAATGGAGATGATGGTAAAGTATCATTCCATGGAGATGGCGGGAAAGGTGGCCAAGGAGTAGGTGAGCTGTCACTACTCCTGTGATCTGATAAGTTGGGATGTCCTGGATTTTGCCCTTGTGCTAATCTGGGATGGAGGTCGTCTCCAAGCATTGGTGGCATTGGTAGTGGCACCATGACATCACCCTGTGGTTCCAGATCCACGTTGTATGGGTTGTCATTTGAAGAAGGATCGTCATTGCTAGGATTTGTAGGAGGATAATTTTCATTGGAAGATGTTGGAATAGGGGCAAGTCTATTGTTGTCTTGATCTTTGGAACAATGTGTAAAGTTTTCTTCGTCAAACGTGGCATTTGTAGAAATGAATATTCTTTGATCCCTCTTTGACCAAAATCTCCATCCTTTGATATGTGGTTTGTACCCTACAAATGTCATTTCCACAGACTTCAGAGAGAACTTGTCAGCCCGTCATTCTGGAGGGATAAAGACATATGCATGACATCCAAAGATCCTAAAATAAGAAGCATCTGGTTTGCCTCCATTGAGTTTGAAGAGCTCAATGGGTGTTTTCCAATCAAGTCGACACCTGGGTTGCCTATTATAGATGTGAACAGTAGTCTCAAGAGCATCTTGCCAGAACGCTTTCGGTAAGCAGGCATGGTGGTGCATGGCTGCTTCTTTCTCCAACATGGTGCGATTGAACCTCTCCGCACATCCGTTTTGTTGAGGGGTATTAGGGACGGAAGTTTGATGAGTAACTCCTTTAAACGTGAGGAATGCTGGGAAGTCTCATCCCATAAATTCACCCCCTTGGTCTGAACGTATGGAGGTAAGGCAATGACCAGTGAAGATCTCAGCCCAAAGGACCATATTGGTAAACTGCGTCAAAGTATCTGACTTGTGGCGCAAGAAAGATACCAAGGCATAGCCAGAGTAATTGTTGATGAAAGTAAGAATGTAGTGCGAGCCTGATCGTGGCTGCACTGGCATAGGACCAATGAGGTCGGTATGCACCAGAGCAAGAGGACAAGGAGCCCTCTTGGAGGATTCTTTGAAGGTCGTTTGATGCATTTTCCCCAACTGACATCCCCAGCACTAACATGGGTAAAGCAAAGCACTGTCAGGGGTACTATTGAAGGTAGTAACACCAGAAAGATTGGTAGATGCTTGACAAAGGGCATTTCGGGACGTATGGCCGAAACGTTGATGTCAAATTTGAGGAGAAATAGCTTCACTAAGGAGTGTAACATTCAACATTGGAGAAATCATCATCGACTGAAACCAATGAAGATTGTTGCCTGGTGAAATGTCTTTCGCCCAGATGACCAGGTTTCGCTCCTTGTTCCAAATCCATGATCCAGTTGCTGATATAATGCAATGGTAACCACGATCAGTGAGAGAGTTGACCGATAACAAATGGTGTGCAGCTTGTGGAGTATGCCACACGTCTTCTAAGACCAGAGAGGTTGCTTGAGGTAAGTCAACCTGCTTGATGATGACAGTACCAGGTCCGAACATGTTCACTTTGGAACCATTCGCTACAATGGCAGAGCGAACTTGGTCTCCTAAATGGACAAAGTCATCCAAGAAGGGTGATAAGTGATCGGTACATCTGCTGTCGATCATCCAGTGTGTTTTGGAGAAATCTTGTTCAGATCCACTAGGGGCATCACCCCCTGAATAATAGCAAAGGTGTTCATCATTCTCATCATCATAATACATGACTAGATCCTCATCAGGAATAAAACCCGATGGTAAAACAGGAGAAATCTGCTCTCTAAGAGAAACCTCAGGTAAAATTACAGGACAAACAGAAGCATATGGAGTAATGTCCATTGGTGTAGAGAAATGATGAACGTTGGAAACAAGTCCACCAAGAGAGAAGGTGACCTTCTTCTTTCGCATAGCCTTAGGCTTATCTGCTACAGCAAGGCTAGAAGCTGGAGCGGCAGTCTCGAAAGAATGGCATGGTTTCTTCTGGTGGAAGAGAAGAAGGACCAGCCCTGGGAGTTGCATCTTCGTCGAACTGGTAATCTTCATACATGTTGCTGTCTCCCCAGCTGACATGTGTAGTCTTGTCTGCAAGCACTTCTTTCTGCTTGCCAGAAGGACCTCTGATAGGGGTTGAGTCCGCTCCTACCAGGTAATTTTCATCAATCGCAATCGCATGTGCGAAACCCTCATCAGGGTTCTCAACATAATCTCCTTCAAAGGTGTTGGCACAAGCCTTGCCTTTGCCCTTGCCTTTCTGACCATGGTAACCCGAATGACCATGCTGTTGGTGTTGTTGAGGGCGCTGCCCCTCATGTGAAGGTCTCAGTTGGAAAGAAGGACTCAGTCCTTGATTTCCTCCTGGTTGGTGTGATTTGCCTTTCACATGGTAACGACCATAGGGTTTGTTATTGTTGTTCCTCCACTGATTTTGTTGTGGAGGCCCATGTTGATTAACAGCAGTCCAATTGATTGTCAGGAAATCAACTGGTTGGTCATGGATGGTAACCACATTGGAAATACGGTCTCGCAAAGGTTGCTGTGAGCCAGTAAGATTTAGCTTAGCGTTGACACAATGGATAACTAAATCCATCGTAAAGTCGGCAATTGTGGTGGTATGAACCTTGTTGGAGGTGAAGGTGAGGAAATGAGGAGGTAGGTGGGTAAGCATGAACATGGCCTTGAACTGAGCAGGTAGCGTCAGTCCAGCTAAGTGAGCTTGTTCAAATGCAGACTGTATGGAAGCCATATTGTTCGTCGCTTAGTTGTTCCTGCGACCATCTTGTATGTTGATATGACATGCGTGTTGGAAGTGTGCCCACTGTCCAGCAAGTCCCTGACTTCTGAACAAGTTCTCTAAGTCAGTCCAGAGTTTCTGGGCCAACGAAGGACGAGCGACACCACCAACTGCGACGTATGTGTACGTCACATGATGAAGAAGGAAGTCAGACATGGTCCCTCCTATGATACCAGTGATGCGCTTATCTATAAGCTCCCATTTTCCCTGATCAGCAGCTGCTGTACCCACATAGGTAACAGTACCATTCATCCAGCCAAAGAGTGACATGGATTGGAAGGTGGACTGTATACAGGCAGCCCAGGCGGCATAGTTGTCCATGCCAGTAAGCTTGATGATCCGCTAAGACATATAGGTCTTGAGCTTGAAATTAGTGGGAATGGTGATGTTTGCCATGATGTTTTATTGCGTGGATATCTGAAGAAAACAAAGATTTCGTCAGCAAAACAATATATTAAAACAATGGTCAAGAAGAAGTGTGTAGTCTATACCACCCATATATCCATATGTTCTCTTCCTAGGACGTTTGACCTGTTTCTGCCAGTATTTTTGACATTGAGTTTTAATACTTGGTGAGAAGAATTCCAAAGTCCACTCATCTTGATATCAATTGGGGATTGGTTCAGAAGTAAGACATTCGAAATCTTCGAAGTACAAGCTCTCCATGTAGTGTAGATTCGAGATATATTGAGAGGGATCTTTGAAAATTCTAATTCTCTTTTGCCCACAAGTGACAAAAGGTAATTCAACATCTCTCAGTAAAGAGGACGATGAACTCCAAGCATTATACTCAAGAAAAGATGAAGGTGGTACTTTTAAGTTGTTACAGTACCAATGGTCTTCAGGATTGAAAATGTTAGGAAGTAGAGGTAAAGGCCAAGTTGTAGGTAAAGGAGCACATAAGAGAGTCTGTTGTTTAAGTATGAGGACGAAGTCAGCGTTTTGGGCCGCTTTCTTCTCCAGGATGCTTTTTGCCTCTGTGTGAAGATTCCTCCACAGCCTCTCGAACGGTGTCGAGGTTGAACCCATTGTGTCTAGTGAAGCGGGTCAGCTTAAGGTCCTTCTCCTGTTGAAGGGAAGGAAGGCGAAGACGGTAGTCGTGACTGGAGGGATCGCCATGAAGGTGGCGTGCCCGATGGTACCTGTCAAACAACATATTCCAAGTCCTAATGTCAATACCATTGTCCGAGTTCTCTATTCTGGGATCAGACCCATCATCCCATCCTCTGCAAGGGATATCCATCCAATCTTCTGAACATGGCGTCCAGTTAGGAACCATGGCCTTCATCAGAAGCATGTTGGAATAGAGAGGAGGTAGGTAGGTATGGGGAATGATCTCCCAGAGTTGTCCATGAACTGTATACCGTTGACAGTCATCCAATGATTGAACTGGGAAAGCCCAGCCTGCAGCCTTGTAACATGATGCAATGGTCTCGTAGATGAACATGAATCCATCCATGGTGTATCCGTGAGGACACTGGGTCTCGACTGGTTGTATCTGGAAGGGACAGACCAGTCGGTGTGTGCGATGGCAGTTGGTGGAATGTGGATTATAATCAGTCAGGTAGACCACTCCCAGAGGATGATCCTTGATCCGACCATCTGAAGAAACTTCGATTTGTTCGATCGTGATCGGTAGAGTCAAGTCTGGAATTTTCAAGTTCCAGAATGAGGCGATCGAGTTGATCGATCCTCGAGGTATATCATTCACCTGGACTAGGAACTCATTCTCCGTGTCCCAGGCTTTCACGTTGCAGAACGCCTTGATCTCGAATGGAAAGAGGCTCCGTAGGAGCATTCTCTGTCTCCATGCTAGTGCTCCTGTGATGTGGAGCGGGATTGCAGGTAAAGCCGCAGGGAAATGACTCATCAGAACCGAAGATGGGGGTTCCGACGGGTAACAAAGATTGGGTGTGAGGTCATTGGGATCGACCTCAAGCAGGGTGTTCCTCAATGGTTGAGAATGATGCAATGGGGGGTTTGCGGTTGTGAGGATGATGGGCTCATTGTCTACGCAATCTGACTGTGCCCGGAAGGTGAAGAGCTGGTTCTGGGGGAGGTACGACATAATGGTATGGTGGAGGAGGTGGCAAAGATGGATTGGAGGGAGATGGATGAAGCGCTGGGTAATTCGCTAATGATGATGGCGAATCTTGAAAGTGGGGTGCTCTCGGTAGACCAAAAGGTTGAGGGGATGCAAGGATGTTTTGCATCGTGACACAAGGTTCATGAAGGTGGTCCTTAAGCAAGTCTTCAATTTCTCTCCTAATCATGTTCCTTTCTACATGATAGTGTACTTCAGCACACTCAATAGCACCTTGACAAACAGGACAGAGAATCTCAAAGGGAACTCCGGGATCGACAATGGTAGCAGAGAACTCGTCAAGAGGACAAGGGTGGGTACCAAGATATCGTTGAGAGGGTCCAGGAGTGGGATCCGTTCGAATGAATGGGGGTATAGGAAGTGTAGGTGGTGGAGTATTACGAACCTCTTTTAATGTCCGTCTAGAGACTGAACAAGAGAAGGTATGAGCGAAGTTCACATGTCTCATGCAGAAAAAGATGTGGATAATCTCCTCTTGTCGTTGAACGACAAGGTAACCACTGTCCACAGTAGCTCGTTAAGAGCTAAGATGGGGTCGCCAGATGTAGCCGCGACATATGCCAAGCATAAAAGCGAGAACACATGTAGGATCATCAGAACTACCTTTTGGGATTAAACCCGAAGTCACAGGTATGAAAGAGAAGGACATGTGGGAATCTACTCACACGTAGGTGGAAAAACCGATAGGTAGTAATCAAGACATAGAGCCTTCGACTGGAGAGTCAAGGGTAGTAGTTGAGTGGTGTGGTGGAACAGCTCAGAGATGAGGTGGCTCAGTGACGAAAATCACTGTATAAGACTCTAAAGAAAAGAGGAAAGGATGGCCAGAAGGGCCAGCCTTATATATTTCTATAGCAGTGGCTGTACCTCCTAAATAAGCTATGTGATATATGAATATCAACCAATAGCATAAAGAGAGCTATGGAATCTATAAAGATATCCAATAGTGTAAGTCGCTCTTATCTATGACATCATAAGAATGTAATGAGTCATAATGAATAGCGTAAAATCCCTTATATGGAATTGGCCAAATGACTAATGAAGTCACCTTTCTGATAAGGAAGAAAGTACCACAGAGGGTATGGCAAATTCCCATATTTAGTAATGGCCATGGCCAAATGCAGGGATTACAATGTTAGAGTGAATCCCTGCTTATGTAAGAAGCAGTCTAGACTCTGTAACACAAATTAATGTGTCAGCAGTCATAGTTCACTCATAACATTGTCTAGAATCATAGTTATAGAATAGAAGATAATAAATAGAATACTATGATTTTCAACACTCCTCCTCGCTGTTCATTGTGAACGTGAGTTTCAAGAAGAGAATGGTTTGAGCATAAGCATCTTTCTTCCATCTTGGAATTTGATCTTTCCAAGATTCTTTGTAAAGATATCTGCAAACTGTGAATTGGTGGGAACATAAAAAAGTTCAATTTCACCAAATTCTACAGCTTCTCGAACAAAGTGTTCAGGGATCCGGATGTGTTTGGTTTGTCCTTCTTGTGCAGGATTGGAAGTGAGGAATATAGCACCTTGGTTATCGCAACACATATGTAGGTGTAGGTGGTAGGGATATGTGGATCTCTCCAAAGAGGTTGTGAATCCATTGGATTTGTTTCGCACATTCTGTCATTCCACAATATTCCACTTCTGTGGAATAAAGTCTCACATGCTTCTGTTGTCTCGAAAGCCAAGAGACTATTCCATTTGCAAGGAAGATCACATAGCCTGTAGTGGAACGTGATGTTTCAACGTCTCCTGCCCAGTCCGTGTCGGAGTAGGCGATTAGACCATTCTTGTCACCATTGCCAGAATATACAATGCAGAGTGATTGTATATGGGATAGATAGCGTACGATGTGTAACGCCTTCTGCACGTGTTCTTCCATAGGATTGGAAGAGTATTGGGACATCTTGATGACAGAGAATGCGATGTGGGATGTGTTCCAAGCATGATATAAAGCAGTGATCCGATGATCAACTGATAACAACTGTGTAGAGAAGAAGATGCTTCACCAGAGTTAGGTCTCAGCTGGTAGCCAGTAGGAAGAGGTACTGCGGTCTCTTTGCAGTTCTCTTGACCAAAGCGGTTAACCACTTTCTTGGCATATTTTGTCTGATCAAGGATAAGGGTATGTTTCTTTCTGTCCCTGGTAATCCTCATGCCAAGATACTCTTTCGCTTCTCCTAGATCACGAGATTCCCATTTCTTCATAAAATATGACTTGTGTGCGAGGACAGAGGTCTTGTTGCTACCGATGAAAAGAGCATTGTCAATGTAGATGACAAGAATAATAATCTCTTGTCCGTTGAACTTGAAGTAAATCCCAGAATCTGAAACAGATTGTTTGAACCCGAAGTTCAAGAGGGATTGATGCAACTGCTTGTTCCATTGCAGTGCTGCTTGCTTAAGACCATAGATGGCCTTGCGAAGTCG
>JBBPLF010000624.1:0-19438 GCA_038089615.1 Aureoboletus auriporus
CTGGACAGAAGTTGTGAGGATTGACACAAGTGTAGTCCTTACCCCCCTCTTTGGGATAGATGTCCCAGCGTCTAGTGAGGGCATCGGGTTTCGTGCCAAGGTGTCCAGGATGGAAATGGATGATCATGTTGAAGTGAGAGAGGAACTCCGACCACCAGGCCTGCCAGTGAGTCAGGAGTTTAGAGGTGGGGAAATACTCAAGGTTCTCGTGGTCAATGACGACGTTGACGGGGTACTGGATCCTTCAAGGTAATGGTGCCAAGTCTGGAAGGACTTGTGGATAGCAAGGAGCTCCTTGTCATGGGTGTTGTAGTTGAGCTCTGGAGCAGTTAGCATATGGGAGTAGAAAGCGATGGGACAGACCTCATCGTCCAGACATCAGAGCGAAAGGATACCAGCAATGGCATAGTCGGAGGCATTGGTTTCCACAATCAGTGAAGTGTCTGGAGACCAGTAGGTAAAGATAGAAGTGGAGGTGAAGGCATCTTTAAGGGATTGGAAAGTGGTATGACAGTCGTCGGAGAAAAGCCACGGAGTGCCTTTGCAAGTTGTTAACACTGGGCATTGGAACGTAGCACAGCAAACGTTCGAAGTAGTTCGAAGACTTGTTGTGGGTGAAGCAAAGAGAAGAAGTGTCTCACTACCCAATGCACACACTTGGGGCTCATGGATGTGCTAAGTAACAATGCTGGATTGTGTAGAACTAGCTGGGGAATACAGGTCAAGTCAAGTAGTTACTTATACGAGTTGTGATACTGCACAATCCTATATGCGTAGCAAGGGCTATGTTGCTGCATACTGCGTAAGATGTGGTGCACAGTATCATGGCTATGTGAATGAGTAAGGGATCATGAGTCATCACATAAGGAAAGTGATGACAAGGAGGAATTGGTCCGTTATATAAGATAATGTGGTTCTGGAGGGTTTTGAAGAAATCCCTGTGGTTCCGGTGGAAAGTAAAGAGATTAGACAAAGGAATAAAGCGTGAACGTGGTTCCGAAGGGTTCCGAAGAGTTTCCTGTGGTTCTGGTCGAAGGTGAAGAAATATTGGTGTGGTTCCAAAGGATTCCAGTTTGAAATCAGAAAGGCTAATGAGGGAAGGAAGATGAGTGTCTGGTGAAGACACGAGGGGAAACAATGAGTCCATAGACATAGGGAAAAGCTGGGGAGTAAGGGAAAACCATAACATTACCCCCTTCATAGCATTGAAGCACCTGCTCAACGATCTGGCCTGTCAACGTCTCCCTTGTTAGTCTCATAGTTGGTGAAGTCGATATCCCCATCAGAAAACCCATCATTGCAGTCAAGCCCATTGTAGACAGGGCAATGGGCACAAATGTGTCGATACTCATTGCACTCCACGCATTGCCTGCAGTGGCATCAGGCTTGTAGGTGTCCAAGGGCACATTTGTGGTACCAGGGACAGACACAGAAGATGTGAACGTGATCTGGTTTCCCGCATTGGTGGCAATGGAGTCGTTTCTTAGGAATGTAAGGATTGTGGAAGTGTCGAAGTTGATGGGATTCTGGGAGGTGCCTGCCCCATCCAAGGAAGCTGATCTGACCCCTTGAAAGGAATGGAGTATGGGGTGGAGGGTGTTTTCTAACATGAGCATGGTTGCAGTGGGAAGTCCTGGAGGTAACAAGCTCTCATGGTGAGTGAGAGTTTGTCATAGCATGTCCTCAGGGGCAGGAGTGGGTGATTGGGTAGCAACTGGAGAGTCTTCTGAAACGTTGGAGGGAGTGGGAGCATGAGTGTCGATCTTAGGGGACTCTGGAATGGAGATGGGAGTGGGAAAGTATGTCCACTCAGGGGAGCAAGGGGGTGGGATCTGGAGAACGGGGGAAGGAGTCCTTTCAACAGATACTGGTGTGTCCAGATGGGGGTCAAAAGGTATGGTGCAAGGAGCATCTCCTACATAGGTCCTGTATTCATGGATGCTCATAATGTCAAAGAAGGGCTCCACAATGGGTCAGAGCAGGTTCTCATCGATATGGTCTACTAGGTGTCCAAATCCCTCCTCATAAAGGAGGTCAAGGTCAAGGGAATGCGCTTCATCTACCCTGGTTTGCATTACAGATGTGAATTGTTCTGGAGAGTTGTGGGGGACGAGCTGGTGGGCGGCAAGGCAAATGATCTGGTACATTCAGAAGAGGGAGCACAAGTCCTTGGTTTTCTTGTCGTAGTTGTAGCGCAGGTCTAGTTCCATACGCAGTGTAAGGCTTGGGGTGGTCAAGACGGAGGCAAAGAGAATTCTTCACAAGTGAGGGGGAAGTCGATTGGAACAGATATAGTAGGGATAAGGTAGGTCAAGGTGGTTCCTTTGGGCCATGAGGGATTCGTAGGTCCCTCTGGCCATGATACAGTTGTGATGAGTGGTCAAGGAGGGGGATTGCTGGGTCATGATTCATAATGCCAGGAGCAGCCACTGTGTAGTATGTTACAGAAGTATTGGTGTTCGAGAGGATGGGATGGTGGGAGGTCGTTGTGATAGAGGAAGAAGAATTTATAGAAGGGAAGACCAGGTTGAAATTTGAAGTTTCTCTTTTGAAGCATTTACTGGGGGAAGTCCTTTGGTCGAACGGACTTATATTTGTCCAGGAGTGTTTGTGCATGTTGGAGGTTTCCCTCTGGTTCCCAAGTGTTCTCTGCTGTGGAGTATCCTTTCCAGGATACCAGGTATTGCCTTTGTCCTCATGTTTCCCAATGTGAGAGAATGGAGTCTATCTCATACTCCTCTTCTCTGCCAATCAGCTCGGGCAGTGGATCTGAGAAGTTGGGGCCGTATTCCGCAGTCTCTCGATAAGGGGATAGGAGAAAGGCATGGAATACGTCGTGTATCTTCCAGGTTGGTGGCAGTTTAAGGCGGTACAATGCAGGGGAGATAACCTGTGTGATTTCAAATGGTCCTTCTTGTTTAGGGGATAGTTTTCTTGATAGGTACCGCAGTTGAAGGTTCCTTCCTTCCAGCCAGACTTTGTCTCTGACTTTCCAGGGGTGGAATTTAAAAGAGGTTCGTTCCTTCATGATCCGTTGGGTTCTCTCATGAGCTGCAAGGGCTTCCCGTTGGGCTTCCTCTAGTTCCAATAGGTGTGTTTCCAGGGCAGGGAGGAACGTCTTCCCGATTGGAGGATAGGAGCGGGGTTCATATCCTAGTATGAGGGAGAAGGGGGATTTCAGGGTGGAGGAGTGGATGGCAGAGTTGTGGGAGAATTCAGCCATCGGGAGTAGTTCAGCCCATTGTTCTGGGTGTCCATCGCAGAATATATGTAGGTAGGTTTCGAGTTCTTGATTTACTTGTTCTGTTTCTCCATCAGTTTGGGGATGGTAAGCAGATGAGAGTTTTAGATCGTATTTTAGGAGTCTAGCAAGTTCTCGTGTGAAGGCAAATGCAAATTGGGGTCCTCTGTCAGAGATGCAATAATCGTGGAGTCCATAGTGTCAGAATACATTTGTGAAAAACATTTGGGTGACTCCGGCAGCATCAATGGTTTTGTGACAAGGGATGAGAATTATCCCCTTTGTAAGACCATGGTTGACCACAACCATGATAGAATTGAAGGTGAGGGAAAGTGGGAGGTCAGTGATAATATCAACAGAGACCTGTTGAAAGGGACAAGTGCAGGTAGAGGGGAGCGGGGTCAGTGCTGGAGTGGTGGGGTGAGTGTTTACTTTATTAGCTTGGCAGACTGTGCATCCTTGGACAAATTTGCAGATAAAGGTGGTCATGCCAGGCCACCAGTAATCTCGTTGCATAAGATTGGTAGTGCAGAAGATTCCACCATGTCCTCCATGGTTGCTTTCATGGGTGAGATGGACAAGTCCTTGGTGTGCTGGTTCCAGAATATAGAGACGGTGTTTGTAGTGTAACATGCCATCAGTGTAATTCCAGTTATGGGGTTGGGATTTGGTGATCAAGGGGGGTTCCCTCATGTAGTGCTTTAAGGGCGGTAACGACCAAGGGGTCATGTTACAATTCACCCCTATTCATCTTTTCCTTTCATCATCCTGCTTACTTCTTCAATCGCTCCTATCGGATGCCTAGTCAGCTTGATTACCTTTCTATGCACTCCTATTGGACACATGTCTTGCTGTACAGCCCGCTTGACATCATTATTCCCTCTTCTGTCTTACTTGCTGTGTATTACTAAACGTTCCTAGGAATTCCTTTGCATTCTATTGCTTAGTAATTCCTCTTTTCCCTCCTCTATATAAACCCAACAATACCAATGATGTACCTCACGCTTGACCTACCTGGAATAGCATCATCTCTTGTACATCATCTCTGATCCTTCGGATCCCTTGTCTCCCTTGAAGTCTTCGTCCTACTCTGAGTGGACGCTCCCTCAAAACCCTTGAAACCACTGATGATTGCCTTATCGTTGGAAGACCCCCTTAAACCCTTGAACTATCTACGATGAATATTTGTCATAGACAGAACCTTTGAATTGACCAGGTCTACATTCACCTCTACCCGAGTTGAGCGTAACAGGTCAGATGGGGTAGATTCAGTGATTTTCTCGACTAAAGCAAAGCCAAGGGTGTGGATGAAAATGTCTTCAGGTAGGAGAGTGACCTCTTGGTTGTCAAGGGAAGTGTCCACGGTGTCGCAGCAAGACAGGGCATCTGCAGGTCCCATTTGGGTGCCAGGTACGGGGGAGAAGTGGAGGTCAAAGTCCTGGAGGAATAGCATCCAATGCACCTGTCTCTGGGAGAGTTTCTGTGGTTCCTTGAAATATGCAAGGTTCTTGTAGTTGGTAATGACCGTTACAGGAAGTCCAGTTCCTTGGAGGTAGTGTTTCCATTCCTCCAAGGCGTGAATGACTCCGAGGAGTTCCTGATCATAGATATCATAGTTTCGTTCAGTGGGTGAAAGGGTTCTGGAGAGGTAGGCGCAAGGGTGTAGGTCTCCATTGCTGTCCATTTGCATAAGGACTGCTCTGATAGCTGTTAGGAAGGTGTTGGTCATGATGGTGAAGGGTTTTGTTATGTCAGGCATTTGGAGGACTGGTTTTTGGGTGAAGGTTTGTTTGATAGCTGAGAAGGCTTTATCGCAATCTTTGGTCCACTCCCACTTTGCTCCCTTCTTGGTTAGGTCATGTAAGGGTTTTGCTTTAGTGGAGAAGTTGGAGATGAACTTTCAGTAAAAGTTACAGAATCTGATGAACAATTGGACTGCTTTGACTGATTGGGGGGGTTGCCATTTGTTGATGGCCTTTAGTTTCACTGGGTCCATCTGGATCTGGTCTGCTCTGATGATCATTCTGGGGTATTCCACCTCCTCCTTGTTGAAGAAACACTTTTTCAGTTTCAAAGATAGACGGTGTTCTCAGAGTCACTGTAGGACTTGGTGGGTTCGTTCCTGGTGTATTATTGGGTTGTTGGAGTGGATGAGGATGTCATCCATGTAAATGATTAACCATCCTTCAGCTAGGAGATCCGCGAAGGTATGGTTCATCAGGGCTTGAAATGTTGCTGGGGAGTTACACATGCCAAAGAACATCACCGTTGGCTCAAAGAGTTCCATGGGCATTATAAATGCAGCTTTCCATCTGTCCTGTGGTTTGATAAGGACATTATTATATCCCCATCAGATGTCCATTTTGGTGAAGATAGACAATCCTTTCAGTTGGTCAATGAGGTCAGAGATGAGCAGGAGTGGGTAGGCATTTTTGATGGTGTGAGAGTTGAGGTACCGATAGTCCTGGCAGGGACATACAGATCCATCTTTCTTTGGTACAAAGAAGAAGGGGGACGCTTGCGGGGATTTGGATGGGACTATTTTCCTGGATTTCAGATGTTTGTCGATGAAATCCTTGCAAGTTTCTTTCTCCTTGGGATTTAAAGGGTACATCTTGGCCACCTTCAGTACGAAGGTTGTGTCGAGGTCCACTCCATGATTGAATGGTCGAGAAGGTGGTAGCTCATCTCCTTTCCGTTCAGCAAAGACATTGGCGAAGTCTTTGTATTCAAGGGAAAGTGTTTCTTCTTTGGATGTTTCCTGAGCAGCGAGTTTTGTGGTGAGTGTGGTTTTTCCAATAAGGGTTTCTATTCAGTTGTCGATCCTTTTCCTCCACATCTTGGCTATCTTTTCATCTGGATCTAGTTCTAGGTATCAAACAAGATATCTTTGATATGTTGATTCGAGAGAATCGTGCCATGGGGTTCTTGGTTTATCAGGGAGGAGGACCTCTCCCATCGTCCAGTTTATTGTAGGATTGGTCTCTTGGAGCCATATCATTCCGAGTATCAAGTTTTCATTTCTGCAATTAATAATGAGGAAGTCCCTTTCCTCGTTCACTTCTCCGATCTGAATTGTGAATGTGACCTTGTGGCAGATTATTCCTCCGGTATTCAGGGATCCATTTGCATTGTGGGCCTTCTTGGGTTTGTCCAGTCAGATCTGTTTATAGCCTTTCTTCTTCACTAGATCGCGATCTATGAAGTCTCCGCTTGCTCCGCAATCTATGAGGGCAAACATGTCAATGATTTGATCATTTTCTTGTTTGAACAATGAAATGGAGATTCACATAGATTCACTGTTTGGATCAGACAAGAACACTGGTGCTATTACTTCAGGATTGGAGAGCATTGACCCTTTCCTCCCATCTAAAAATCCTTCTTTGGGATTTCTTCTTCTTTGATCCAGGTTGTGGCAATGGTTTCCGGTTTATCAATATCATAGAGGATGTCGAGTGTGCATACAAGTTCCTCCTTAGTAACACCCCTTCCTTTTAGGGTGTCCTGGTACTCTTTGAACTTGGTCTTTTTGACAAGTTCATTCCTAGCAGGGTTCCTCAGCAGGTGAGGAGGGGCCCAGTTGTTGCTCTTTCCTTGTCCCTCAGGATGTTGGTCTCAGTAGTGGTCCTTAGGATGACATCCTACTCGGTGGCACCTGAAACACTTGTTGTTCTTCATGTGTTTGGCTTTTTCTGCTGGTGAAAGTCTGGTAAAGTTGACGCATACAGCGTCAACATCCATGGCATTTGGGTCTCTGGTAGGTCTTCCTTTGACCTGGAAGTCTACTCTTCGTCCTTTTTGCAGGTCCTCTATCCTCTTATTCTGAGCATGGAATACTCCGGAAAGTCTGAGCCATTCTGAGAGTTTGTCAGGGAGAAGGTTGATGGAGAGGATCTTTGTGGAGATGTCTGAGTCCAGTCCTTTTATCAGGTAGTTTATCTTGGTGAGTTCATCATCAATTCCTGCTATGGCCTCTGCGGCCTGGAAGGTGGTGATGTAGTTGGTGTATCCAGCATCACTCTTTCATTGCTGTGTTAGCTTGTCCAACTGCTCTTTCGCTTTGTTCTTGTAATTGAAGGGGAAGAATGTTTTCTCAAATAGTTCCATGAGCTTGGCAAAGGTGAGATCCTTAACTGCATTGTTGGCAAGTTGCACATAGATGGATTTGGAGAAGGCGCTTCCTCAACCCTTGCTCATCTTTGCGAGGGCAGTTAGGACCTTGGTGTTTTTGTTGTAGAACTTCTGGTTCATATTGAAGTAGGTGGTCATAGCCATCTTCCAACATATCACATCCTTCAGGTCCCCAGAGAAATCTGCGGGCAGTCTGGCTTTAAGTTCAATGTCTTTGCTTCTGTGATCCGACATTTCTATGTCAGAGTTTGGGTTTTCTGGTGGGGGGGGTGGGGGTTGTCTGGAGTGGGTATGTGGAGCATCTTGGATCCTCCAGTCCTCAATGATATGTGCTGGAAGAGTGAAGAGTGCAGACAGTGTTTGAGTGTCATCCGAGGATTCTGAAGGGGGACATATGGTCCATCCTTGTCGTGATCCTTGTCCAGAAATGGTGGGCGTATCTTTCTGTCAGGTGACAGAGATAGAGTTGAAGAGCTAGTTTTTTTGTTAACACTAGGCATTGGAATGTAGCACAGTGAACACTCGAAGTAGTTCGAAGACTTGTTGTGGGTGAAGTAAAGAGAAGAAGTGTCTCACTACCCAATGCGCACACTTGGGGCTCGTGGATGTGCTAAGTAACAACACTGGATTGCGTAGAACTAGCTGGGGAATATAGGTTGAGTCAAGTAGCTACTTATACAAGTTGTGATACTGCACAATTCTATATGCGCAGCAAGGGCTATGTTGCTGCATACTGTGTAAGGTGTGGTGTGCAGTATCATGGCTATGTGAATGAGTAAGGGATCACAAGTCATCACATAAGGAGAGTGATGACAAGGAGGAATTGGTCCATTATGTAAAATAATGTGGTTCTGGAGGGTTCCGAAGAAATCCCTGTGATTCCAGTTGAAAGTGAAGAGATTAGACAAAGGAATAAAGTGTGAACGTGGTTCCAAAGGGTTCCAAAGAGTTTCCTGTGGTTCCAGTCGAAGGTGAAGAAATATTGGTGTGGTTCTGAAGGAATCCAGTTTGGAACCAGAAAGGCTAATGAGGGAAGGAAGATGAGTGTCTGGTGAAGACATGAGGGGAAACAATGAGTCCATAGACATAGGGAAAAGCTGGGGAGTAAGGGAAAACTGTAACACGAGTGAGGGGAGTCAAAGGAATGACAATGTCTGAATAATTATGGATGAAACACTGATAAAAGTTAGCAAAGCCAAGGAAGGACTGGATGTTCTTGACCTTCTGGGGTTCTGGCCAATCCTGTATAGCCTTGATCTTGTCCGAAGACATGGTGAGACTGGAGGGCGAAAGGTAGTATCCCAGGTATTCAATGGAGGTCATATGGAACTCACATTTCTCGGGCTTCATGTAAAGTCCGTGTTTGCGGAGATGATGGAGTACTTCTCAGACATGCTCCTTGTGGGAGGCCATATCCTCGGAGTAGATAAGGATGTCATCAAGGTAGATGATAATGTAAACATCTAGTAAATTAGCGAAGATGGTATTGACAAACTGCTGGAATGCCACCAGAGCATTGGTAAGACCGAATGGCATGATGAGCCACTCGTAGGAGTCATAGTGCGTCCAGAAAGACATTTTCCATTCATTGCCCTTGGTGATATGGACCAGATAGTACACATGCCAGAGATTGATCTTGGTGTAAATTTTTGCACAGCTCGGAGCATCCAGGAGATCGGAGATGCGGGGCAGGGGGTAGCAGTCTTTCTTTGTGATTTTGTTGAGTCCTCAGAAGTCAACACAGAGGCGGAGTGATGTGTCTTTCTTGTGGACAAAGAGGACTGGAGCGGTGTGAGCAGAGGAGGAAAGGTGGATGAAGTCCATTGCAAGGTGTTCATTGAGGAATGCCCAGAGTGACTTAAGCTCAGATGGGGAAAGGGAATAGGTGATGCCAATGGGAGAGGAAGTGCTGTCCTCCAGGTTGATCTTCAGATCGTGCTCGCGATGAGGGGCAAGGGTAGAGGTCTTGCTCTTGCTAAACATGTCAGAGAAGTCATGGTAGTCTGGAGGAACTCTGGAGAAATCGATGGATTCAGGGTTGGCGGAGGCAGTGTGGAGATCACTCCCTTGGGGGTGGATTTGCATGCTGAATTGCATAGATCCTTCTAGACAATATGCCAGTGTGAAAGTGGGGGCACTGATGATCACAATTGGAGGAACTTTGCGGTCAGAGAAACGTGGTGAATCAGATGGGTGTTAACACTGGGTGTCAGAACATAGCACAGTGAACACTCGAAGTAGTTCGAAGACTTGTTGTGGGCAAAGCAAAGAGAATAAGAGTCTTACTACCCAATGTGCACACTTGGGGCTCATGGATGTGCTAAGTAACAACACTGAATTGCGTAGAACTAGCTGGGGAATACAGGTGGAGCCAAGTGTCTACTTATACATTCTACGATACTGTGCAATCCTGTATGTGCAGTGAGGGCTATGTTGCTGTGCACTGCATAAGGCTGGGTGTGCAGTATTGGGGCTATGTGGGATGAATAAGGATCATGAGTCATCACATAAGGAGAGTGATGATGAGGAGTAGTTAGTCCATTATGTAAGAGAATGTGGTTCTGAAGGACTCCTAAAGAATTCCTGTGGTTCCGGTCGAAGACAAAAGAGTTAGGTTCCAAAATGTAATAGAACGTGGTTCCAAAGGATTCCGAAGGAATTCCTGTGGTTCTGGTTGAAGGATAAGACAATGAGATGAAATGATATATGGTTCTGATGGGTTCCGGTTCAGAACCAGAGGAACTAGTTAGGAAAGGAAAATAAGTGTCTTGTGAAGACACAAGGAGAAATGATGAGTCCATAAACATAGGGAAAAGATGGGTTATAAGGAAAAACTGTAACAATGGGAAGGGGTCAGCTGGAGGAGGTGAGTCCGGAGGCTGTGGAGATGAGCTCGGTTGTGCTGGCAAGGGCTATTCAGGTGAATGGAAAGAAATACTGCTCAAAACCCAATCAATCAACGGATTGTAGCAGGTGAGCCAATTGTGTCCTAGAACAAGGGAACAGGAGTCATCCAGCGGAGTGACATAAAATGTCGTTGGAGTGATATCACTGGTTTGGAAATGGATGGAGAAGTTGACAGCTTGAATGATCACAAAGTTTGAGGTTCCATTGAAAAGGCAGAGTTGCAATGGAGGGACAGAGTAAGTTGAAAGAGCATGTTTATTGACAAAGGAGGTATCTATGAAACAGTTGGAGGAACTGGAATCTACAAGAGTGGAGAAGGTGGGGATATCATACAAAAGGAGAGAGATGGAGGGCATAAGTGACTTTGGATCTAAGAGAGTGGACACGTTGAGTTGAATCTCCTTGAGTGCACAGGGGGGATCAACATGACCTCCTTCCTGTGTGGAGTCAGGGAGGTCACGGACCATTTTTTTGTCTCTGAAAAGACCTCCAGTGTAGCGTCCGGAGTTGCAGTCAAAGCTGTGGGAGCCTTCAAAGCCTTGGAGGTGGATTTCAAGCAGTCCTTAGCCATGTGGCTGGTGTGACCACAGAACATGCAGAGGTTGTTGTTGAATCTGCGTTTGTGTTTATTGGCAGTCAGCTTGCCATCCTTCCCAAGTTTCAAGGAAAGGTCAGGCTTGGAGAATGAGGTGAAGTTAGCGGTCTGGACTTTGGACTCCCTGGAGTCCATGTGACCACCAGAGTTGGATGCAGAGGTGGGGGCAGAGTTGGAGAATGCAGCAGGTTTCAAAGAGGACAAGGAGGAGGATTAAGTGGGCTTTGTTTGACGACTGATTTTGGATTTGTGCTCCCAGTAGCACGCATCAATCGTCTGTGAAAGAATATGGAGTTTGGCGAGGGTGGGGGGCTTCCCAATGTGGGAGATCTCATCCTTGATGTGATCGGGGAGGCTGTTGTAGAAGTGGTGCTGGAGGGCACCTTCTCTGTATCCTTGGACTTGTGAAGCAACACAGTTGAACTCCACCACATACTTGTTGATCCTCTGACCATCTTTCATAGACAGATGGTCGAGCTGGTGTTCCACATCTCCGACGGGGTTGTGTGGTCCGAAGTTGGTATGGAGTTCAAGAATGAACTCCTTGAAATCATCCATCCAGAGAGGGTGGTCATCCAGCCCATCCATCTGGAGGAGGTTTGGCTTGAACCATTCCAGAGCCATGCCCTTCAGGTAGGACTGCATGAAGGTGACTTTGGCATGGTCCATTCTAAAGGCTTTAGGCCGGTCCTGGAAATTGAGCTCACACTGGACCAGGAAACCTCGGAGTTTATGGGGATTCGTACCATCAAACTGATCCAGTTCCTGGATCTTAGTGTACAGAGTAGACTTGGAGGGCTTATGAGCAGAGCAGGCAAGGAGTTGGATTGCGCTAGCAAGCTGGGTGAGCACATCCTGAGTGGCTTTGTTGCCTTCAGAGTTGAAAGGGTTTCAATTGGGGCCGTCCAAGCCATCATCAGAGGGGTCATCTCTGGGGAAGTCTGGATCATCTGGAGGAGGAGGGTTGTTGTTGACTGGAGTGTGGAAAGTAGCCTCACATTGGCTCAAGTGATGACTGGCTGTCTTGCCATCATTACCTCTGAGCTGGGCAGAGACTATCCGCGCTCTGGGAGTTGGGGATTCGGGGTAACCTTGGAAAACGGAGGGTGCAGGTCGCGTGGAGAACCCACAGAAGTTGTTGGTGGACTCAGGGTCTCGGTGGTTGCTGCCAAACATTGACAGAGGGTTGTAACAAGGGGATAGTGTGGGGACAATATTGGTACCTGTTCTGGTATGAGCGCGAGTGTTCATGGATGTCAGGTTCTAGCAAGTGAGAGTCAAATATACTGTTAGAACTATGTGGATGGACATAACTCTGGCGAAGTCTGGAGCGGAGTCTCGGAGGGACTTGGCTTTAGTGTATGTGCTGCATCCTTACTAAACCCGGAGGTCCTGAATTTGTCAGAGGTCGGAGGTCACAAGAACTGTTAGGCTCAAGTGTAATGGAGGGAAGATGGAGATGGAGATCAGATGGAGACCAGGAGGTCAGAGTGAGGAGAAGAAGGTTGTTCAATTCGGTATTCAATTCGATATTTGACTGAGGTTACAAAGAGAGTATGGAGGGGTTTATATATGGAGGGTGGAAGGGTCTAAGGTATGGAGCCAGGTAAATATCTCGGAGGTAGGTACAGAGTGAGAATGTATAAGGGTTGGAATGACAGATGGAGAATGGAGGTGTAAGTACGGAATGACAGAAGGAGAATGGAACAGGGAAAAATGACAGTCAGGGAAACTAGGGACGAGTGACAGATGTAGAATGGAAGGTATGTATGAGATGACAAAGGAAGAATATAATAGTATAAATGAAAGGGTCTGGAGAACAGAGATACCTGAGCGCACGAGATTGCGCTGGAGGTGTCGCAGGATATCTGGAGTTGCATTGCAGTGACCGGAGTTGGACTTGGATGAAATCCAGGATATGACAACTGTGTGGAAATGCTGCATGTGAACCACTGCACAGAAATGCTGGATATGGATAAACCTTGTAATGATGGCATTGTGTTCCACTGCATTTTTGCATAGGGCACTGATATGGGGAGACTATGTTGGTCCAAAACGCTTGTTATAGATCTATACAATGTCTTCCTCCACTTCCTCTGCTTCAATTCCCACCTTCAACGGAGCCAACTGGACCTCATGGTGGCCTGCCATGATGGCCTATATTCAAGCAACCAGATGTTCTTGGGCAATTGACTTCAACAAGCCCATCCTTACCTCTGAGTCAACCAAGGATGGTCGAGATTTTTACATCCAATGGATCTAAGCAAACAACATGATTGTTGGGTCCATCAAGCTTCATCTGTCAGAGAAACTCTGACAGAAGTATGGTCAAGAGTTGAGTGCTATGCAGCTCCTCAAGACCTTGAATGATACCTATGATGCCCCCAGGATCTCTGGCGCTTTCACACTCTTCAGGAGCTCCTCAACACAAAGATTGCCACCACCTCCCATCCTGCACCATCTTTGAACAAGGTGGTAACACTCTTCTCCTGACTTGAACAGGTGGGATACTCTTTCCCTGCCAATATCCAGGCCATGCTCTTGCTGGCCATGTAGGCTATGACAAATGAGAACTCAGATTGTCGGGAAGAGACAACTAAATTAGTTACCTACAACAAATGAGACTAGGTGATAATGAGCAAGCAATCTAACAGAGTGAAGGGAACGACTCACACTCAAATTGTCAGGAAGAGACAACTGAGGTGAGACCAATGTGAGACCAAAGGCTAAATACAAGAATCTGTGTGTGATCGTCCATGGGAACAAGCTTAACTAGGGAATACAATGTAACAATGGGGTGATGGCGGCAAAGAGTCAAGAAGGAAGCCTGAGGGTGTACAAGAGCAGAAAGAGTGATTCCCAACACACCCCCTCAGCAAGATACCACAGACAGACTGGTGTGATGAGAAATAAATGAGGTATGAGGGAGCAATTTGGTTAGGATGTCTGTGACATTGTGTCTGGTTGGGACCCAGCTCAGGACAAACTTCCCCTTGGAGATATGCTCGCAGATGAAGTAATAATACACATCAATGTGTTTAGAGCAGGAGTGATTATTTGCAGTGGAAGAAAGGGTGAAGGTGGCAGTGTTGTCTACATTGACTCGCAAGGAAATGGTGATGACCTGCTGGATGGATTGCAGAAAGGCAACAATGCTGATCCCCTCCTGAACACAAGCCACAAGGGCCATGTACTCTGCCTCCGCTGAGGAGAGGGTATGCATCATTTGCTTCTTGGATATATGAGAGACCAGCCCCCCATAGAAGTACCAAACATAGCCAGTGATCGACAACCAATCCTCAGGTACAGTCACCTAGTCTGAGTCACTGAAGGCATGCGGAGCCAGGTCTACCTGTGGGTTGCCAAAGTGAATTCATAGGAATTGTGTTCCCTTCAGATACCTGATGACATGGTGTGCAGCTGTGAAGTGCTTGGGTTTGGGGTGAGCACATTGCTGGAACAACTGCTGAATGGTGAGTGCTATGTTTGGGTGGCTGCAAGTGGAAAGATAGATGAGCTTCCTGACCACCTTATGGTAGGCATGCTGAAGATCAGCAACACCTTGGTACCTCTTGTCTGCATGCCCAAAGGGGTGATTAGGGTCCATCAGCAAGCCAACTGGATTCGTGTCAACCAGGCCATATGTTACGATTTTCCCTTATAACCCGTTTTTTCCCTATGCCTATGGACTCATTGTTTCCCCTCGTCTCTTTGGTAGACACTTATCTGCTTCTCCTTGCTAGTTTACCTGGTTCTGAATTGGAACCCTTCAGAACCACATTCCACTTCATTCCACTGTCTAACCCTTTCACCTTCAACCGGAACCACAGGAATTCTTTCGGAACCCTTTAGAACCACGTTCCACTTCATTCCACCATTTAACCCTTTCGTCTTCAACCAGAACCACAGGGATTCCTTCAGAACCCTTCGGAACCACATTTCCTTACATAATGGACCAATTCCTCCTCGTCATCATTTTTCTTATATGATGACTCGTGATTCCTTACTTATCCCCACATAGCCATGATACTGTGCACCCTGCCTTACACAGTATGCAGCTACATAGCCCTCGCTGCACGCATAGGATTGCACAGTATCACAACTCGTATAAGTAGTTACCTGACTCTACCTGTATTCCCCAGCTAGTTCTATGCAATCCAGCGTTGTTACTTAGCACATCCACGAGCCCCAAGTGTGCACATTGGGTAGTGAGACTTCTATTCTCTTTGCTTCACCCACAACAAGTCTCTGAACTGCTTTGAGTGTTTGCTGTGCTATGTTCCAATGCCCAGCATTAACACCATACTCCTCACAGAGGTATTTGATGTAAGACTCTTGATGAATCCATGCCTCATGAGTAGTGTGCTTCCTTTCCATCTCAATTCCCAGATACATGCTTACCGGCCCCATATTGCTGATGCCAAACTGGATGCAGATTGTTTCTTTCACCCAATCAAGGTACCACCAGTTGTTGCTTCCTCCCAGCCCATTGTTGACATGCCAGGCGATGACACATGTAATGCACCATCTGTCTTTGAGTGTGAATTGATGAATGAAGACCGCCAGGTCCACCTGTGACTTGCAAAAGCCTAACCTGAGTAGAACTGACGAGAGCAACTCATACCAGTTCAAGGCTGCCTGCTTCAATCCATAGAGAGATGAGAGCATGTGACAAACAAGCAGTGCTCTACTCATGCTGTACTGCTCGAACCCTTGTGGTTGCTTTATATAGATCTCCTCCTTCAGTTTCCTTTGAAGGAAGGTGCACTTGGCATCAAAGCAGTTGAGCTCCCAGTTGAGTTTGGCTGTAGTGGGAATCAGGAGTTTGATCAAGGATTGGTGTGCAACGGGTGCATAGGTTTGGTGAAAATCAATCCCCAGGACCTGTGAGAAGCTTTGAGCAACAAGACAAACCTTGCACTTTGCTCCACCTTTCAGATCATTGGTCTTGAACTCAAAGACCCATCTGTTTCTGACTGGCTTTTGACTGGCTGGCTGCTTGACCAACTCCCACACCTTTATCTCCTTCATCAACCCCAGCTTGGTCTGCATTGCAGTTAGCCATTCCTCTCTATCACTGCACTTCATGGCTTCATTGTATGTGGCTGGGGGTATGGTCATGTTGTAGTTCTGGTTGGCTGGATTGTGATGGACATCACTGCGGATTGAGAGGTTGGCTTGTTCTATGACGATGAGGTTGACATGCTACTTGGATACATCATCAAAGGTGCTACTAAGGTTGCTAAGGGTGTCAGCAAGGACAGGCTCAGAGGACACCTCCTCAGCCCCAGTAGGAGCGCTGGCATTGTGATGCTGTTGGTGGCCCAGCATCTTGGCAATGTGGAAAGAACAACAAAGGATCGGAGGGACTGGAGTTGGTATTGTGGAGGCTGGAACTGATGAGTCCACTTGAGACATGGAGGGCAAGTCTGACACCAGAGGGGCAGTGGAGATGGAAGGGGAAGCAGAGGGAGCCTGAGTTGCTGCTTGAACCTCAACCACAGCAGGGAAGGGACAAATGCAATATGATTCAGAGGTGTCACAAGGCACAAGAACAGAATCCTCATCAAAGATGACATCACACAAGTTGAAGTATGACCCAGACTTCACATTGTGGAGGTGCCAGCCCTTGACCCCATCTGAGTAGTCCAGAAAGAGAGCTTCATGAGAGTGAGGACCATTCTTGTGATGTAGCTCAGGTGGAACATGGGCAAAGCAATGGGAGCCAAAAATGCATAGATGGGTGACATTGGGCTTGTAGCCATGGAGCAACTCAAAGGGTGTCTTCCCAGAGGGAAGCATGTGAGTTGCAGATAAGTTCCACAAGTAGGCGATGAGTAGCACAGCCTCTTTGAGATAACTGGTGGGCAAGTGATGTTACAGTTTTCCCCTATGACCTGTCTTTTCCTTATATTTATGGACTGATTGTTTCCCCTCATGTCTTTGCTAGACATGCATTGTCAACCCCTTTTTAATTTGCTTTTGCTTTCCTGCACTTCCACTTTCAAATCATTTGGACTACTTCTCCTTGGCATTGCTCTCTTTATGTGATGCCTTGTGTCCCCCTTTTCTTTCACACAGCCAGACTACTGTGGACTTCACCTTGCATAGTATGCAGCAGTACTGCCATTGCTGTGCACATAGGATTGTGCAGTATTCAGGTAGTATAAGTAGCCATAGACAAAGACCTGTATTCCTCAGCTAGTTCTACACAATCCAGCATTGTTATTTAGCACAACCAAGTGTGTGTATTGGGTAGTGAGACCACTCTATTGCTTCGTCCACAACAAGTCTTCATACTACTTTGAGTGTACACTATGCCATGTTCCGACGCCCAGCGTTAACAAGTGAGCCTGAGTGAGGATGGCAAGTGCATGACCTTCAATTGTACAGATGGCACACTTGGCCTTTCCATTCTGCTGGTGTGTATAGCTGACAGATTTGTGATGCACAATCCCATGATCACGGAGAGATGCCTCAAACTCAGCACTGAGATATTCACCACCATTATTGGTTTACAAGGCCTTTACCCATTTGCTGTACTTGTTCTCCCACCATGCTTGCACAATCTGCCAGGTCAGAAAGGCTTGGTCACGAGTGGTGAGAAGTTGGACATTTATGGCATTTGTGAAATCATTGAGAAAGATGATGAAGTAGCATTTGCCATGTATGGTTGGGATGGGAAATGGCCCACAGATGTTCAAGTGAATGAGCTCCAAGAAATCCATGCAGGGAGATGTGGAAGAGGAGGGTAGGGGCCACAGGAATGCTTGGCAAGGATAAATGACTCACAGTGAGACTGAAGAACAGGGGAGTCAACCTCTAGCCCAAAGATTGCGGCAGGGAGAAGGTGTGACATGTCACCCCCCAGATGGCCAAACCAGGCATGCCAGAGATCCCATGTGCATGCAGCAGGAGTGAAAGTGATGAGACCAGCAACAATGGTGCTAACCGCTAGAGGAGAGGGAGGTTCAAAGTGAATGTCCAAAGGGCAAAGATTGTTCACATCAGAATACTCCCAAGGAGGCCCCCATCAAACAGGAGCTCACATCGATCAGGTCTGCCCTTAAACTGGATCTCCCACCCCTTGTGTTAACGCTGGGCATCAGAACATAGCATAGCGTACATTTGAAGTAGTATGAAAACTTGTTGTGGGCGAAGCAATAAAGTGTCTCACTACCCAATGTGCACACTTGGGGCTTGTGGATGTGCTAAGTAATAATGCTGGATTCCGTAGAACTAGCTGGGGAATACAGGGCAAGTCAAGTGGCTACTTATACCATCTAAGTGCTGTGTAATCCTATGTGCACAGTAATTGCAGTGTTGCTGCATGCTGTGTAAGGCTAGGGCTGCAGCAGCATAGCTATATGATGGGAGTAAGGGAACACAAGGCACTGCATCAGCAAGGCAATGCCGAGGAGAGAAATGTAGTCCATTGTGGTTCTGAAGATGAGTCAAAGAACAAACTGTAAAGGTGGTTCCAAGGGGTTCCAAGAGGTTCCTTGTGGTTCCAGTTGAAAGTGAAAGGGTTAATCAAGGAAATGAAGTGTAAACATGGTTCCAAAGGATTCTGAGTGGTTTCCTATGGTTCCAGTTGAAGATAAAAATAATGGATGTGGTTCTGAAGCATTCCAGAATGGAAGGGAGAGGATTAAAAGAGAAGAGACAATGCGTGTCTGGCAAAGACATGGGGAGAGATGATCAGTCTGTAGACATTGGGAAAAAACAGGTTATAGGGGAAAACTGTAACATTACCCCCTTCATAATGCTGAAGCACCTGCTCAATGATCTGGTCCATTGATATCTCCCTTGTTGACCTTGTAATTGGTGAAGTCAAGGTCCCCATCAAGAAAGCTGTCATCACAGTTGAGCCTGTTGTAAACTGGGCAATTTGCATGCATACTTGTCATACTCTCCACACTGTCATCGATGGCATTTAGCCTGGATGTGTCCTGGGGCACATTTGTGGCACCAGGAACGGGTGTACTTCCCACAGAAGATCCAGACATGATTTGCTTTTCTGCACTTGTGGCAGCAAAAGTGTTTCTTCAGGGATCGCATGGGGTAGGCAGGGATGTCGGAGATATCGACATTGATGGGATCTTGGGAAGTACTGGCTCCATCCAAGGATACTGATCTGGTTTCTTGAAAAGAGTGGAGTATGGGGTGAAGGGTATTTCCAAGGGTGTTTAGGGTTGCTTGGGGAAGTCTTGGAGGTAGCTGTTAATGCTGGGCATCGGAACATAGCACAGTGAACACTCGAAGTAGTTTGGAAACTTGTTGTGGGCGAAGCAAAGAGAAGAAGTGTCTCACTACCCAATGCGCACACTTGGGCTCGTGAATGTACTAAGTAACAATGCTGGATTGCATAGAACTAGCTGGGGAAATACAGGCTAAGTCAAGTAGCTACTTATACGATCCATAGTGCTGCGCAATCCTATGTGCGCAGCAAGGGCGATACTACTGCATATTGCATAAGGCAATGTGTGCAGTATCAGGGCTATGTGAGTGAATAAGGGAACACAATGTAGAGAGCCATAAGTCTCTACTCTCACATATCGTCT
>JBBPLF010000625.1:0-19434 GCA_038089615.1 Aureoboletus auriporus
TGCGTAGAACTGGCTGGGGAAATGCCAGTGAAGGGGGTAGACTACTTATACTAGGCTGGGATGCTGCGTAAGGCAGTAGCCGCAGTATGTGCTGCGTAAAGCAATGTGTAAGCTATGTGTGCTGCGCAGGGCAATGCGTGCTATGCAAGGTGATGCATGCAGCGTGGTGATGCGTGCTATGCGGGCTGCGTAGGGCAGTGGGAGCTGCGTGTGCTGCGTAAGGCAATGCAGGTAATCTAGATGGGATCGGGAGATACGAGTCATCATCGGGAGATATGATGACGAGAAGGGAATGGTCCGTAAAGTAAGGAAAGGATGAGCGTGACTCATCAGGGGTAGCGTGACTCAACAAGTGAGTGAGCGTGACTCAACAAGTGTTCATCAGGAGAGACTTGACCAGTGCGTCAGGTGTTCGTCAGGCATGACTTGGACGAGTGAAGCATGTTAAGCGAATGTGATGGGTAGACCCTTGTCCTAGGCATCTACATTCTTCCTCCAATTGCAAGGCATTTGGTTGAGCGAAGAGGTGAATGAGAAAATGAATTATTCGGGCGCCAACCTGGATCGTAACAGTTGCTGAAACTGAAAAAGTGTTTCTTTGACAAAAACAAAGTGGAATACCTAGGAATGATCATCCGAGCAGACCAGATCCAGATGGATTCAGTAAAACTAAAAGCCACCTATGAGTGGCAGCCCCCCCAATCAGTAAAGGCAGTCCGATCATTTATCAGATTCTGCAACTTCTATAGGAAGTTTATCCCAAACTTCTCCATCAAAGCAAAACCCCTACACAACTTAACTAAGAAAGGAGCCAAGTGGGAATGGACCAAAAACTGCGACAACGCCTTTCAAGCCATAAAAAAGACATTCACCCAACAACCAATACTCCAGATGCCTGACATCACAAAACCCTTCACTGTCATGACAGACACCTCCCTAACGGCCATAGGAGCGGTTCTCATGCAAATAGACAGTAATGGAGACCTCCATCCCTGCACCTACCTCTCAAAAACCCTATCCCCAGCAGAACAAAACTATGATATCTACGACTGAGAACTCCTCGGAGTGATCTGAGCCCTTGAGGAATGGAGATACTACCTGCAAGGAACAGAACTCCCAGTAACGGTCATTACTCACAAAAACATTGCCTATTTTAAGGAACCACAGAAACTATCCAGGAGACAAGCACAGTGGATGTTATTCCTCCAAGACTTTGACCTCTCCTTCTCTCCGGTACCAGGAATACAGATGGGACCAGCAGATGCACTATCTCGATGAGATAACATAGACACTTCCCAAGATAACCAAGATGTCACCCTCCTACCAGAAGATGTTTTTATCCAAGCCCTTGACTTCACTCTAGTTGAGAAAATTGCCGAATCCACCCCATCTGATCCCCTGGTTGTCATCACTCTCAAAGCCCTAGACAAGGGCACCCCCCTAATTACTAAATCCAAACCCCAGGACTGGGAATACAATGAAGGAATGCTTTACTATAAACACCGTCTCTATGTTCTGGAACCAGCACGACAAGGGCTTGTCTGCCTCACTCACGAAGGGGACCACAGTGGACATGGGGGAATCTTTTGTACCACCAACCTCATGCAATGAGACTATTGGTGGCCCGGAATGACCACCTTCATCCGAAAATTCATCCAAGGATGTGCCACCTGCCAAGCAAACAAAGCGAATACACACCCTACCATTCCCCCACTGACACTGCTCCCATCCTCATGCACCCATCCCTTCTAGCAGGTATCTGTTGACCTCATCACTGACCTACCCTTATCCAGCAATTATGATTCTATCATGGTCATGGTTGACCATGGGCTTACTAAGGGGGTAATCCTCACACCTTGCCATAAAAACATCAATGCGGCTGGAATAGCCCAACTCTTTTTTACTCAAGTGTTCCGACACTATGGACTACATGACCACTGCATCTCGGATAGAGGACCACAGTTCACATCTGCCTTCACCCAAGAACTCTCCAGACTCCTGAAATATGACCTAAAATTTTCCTCAGCATACTGTTACAGTTTTCCCCTATAACCTGGCTTTTCCCTACATCTATGGACTCATTGTTTCCCCTTGTGTCTTTGCCAGACACTCGTCTTCCTTCCCTCATTAATCTTTCCACCTACGTTCCGGAATCCTTCGAAACCATATTTATAACGTTCACCTTCGACCGGAACCACAGGGAACTCATTCGGAACCCTTCAGAACCATGTTACACTTTATTCCCTTGCCTAACCCTTTCACCTTCAACCGGAACCACAGGGAAGTCCTCGGAACCCCTCGAAACCACATTTATACTTTGATCTTTGATCCTAATGCTTCGGAACCACGATGGACTACATTCCTCTCCTCGGCATTGCGTTTCTGATGCAATGCCTCGTGTTCCCCTCATTATCAGCACATAGCCATGATACTGCGGACCCCGCCTTACGCAGCACGCAGCAGCACTGCTATTACTGCATACATAGGATTACGCAGCATATAGTTAGGTATATGTAAGTAGCCACTCGACCTGTCTTGTATTTCCCAAGCTAGTTTTATGCAATCCAGCGTTGTTACTTAGCACATCCACAAGTCCCAAGTGTGCGCATTGGGTAGTGAGACACTCTATTGCTTTGCCTTACCCACAACAAGTCTCTGAACTACTTCGAGTGTTCGCTGTGCTACGTTCTGACACCCAGCGTTAACACATACCATCCTCAAATTGATAAAAAACGGAACAAGTAAACCAAGAACTTGAAACCTACTTATGAATATTCTGTGATGGTCACCCTGAATGATGGGCAGACCTACTCTCCATAGCAGATCCCACAATTTGGCTATACACTCCTCCATCCTGAAATCCCCCTTCTCCCTTCTCCTAGAATATGAACCCTGCTCCTATCCTCCAATTGGAAAAATGTTCCTCCCCACTCTGAAAACGCGTCTAACAGAACTAGAGGAAGCCCAATGGGAAGCCCTTGCTGTGCATGAAAAAACCCAGTGGATCATGAAGAAACGAACTTCATCAAAGTTTTGCCCCTGGGAAGTCAGAGACAAAGTGTGGCTGGAAGGAAGGAACCTTCAACTGTGGTACCTATCAAGGAAACGATCTCCCAAACAAGAAGGGCCATTTGAAATCACACAGGTCATCTCCCCCATATCATATCACCTCAAACTGCCCCCAACTTGAAAGATACATGATGTCTTCCATGCCTCTCTCCTATCACCTTATTGAGAGACTGCAGAGCATGGCCCCAATTTCTCAGATCCACTGCCCAAGTTGATCGGTGGAGAGGAAGAGTACAAAATAGACTCCATTCTCTCACACCGTGGAACCAAAGGAAGAAGGCAATACCTTGTATCCTGGAAAGGATACTCTGCAGCTGAGAACACTTGGGAACCAGAAGGGAATCTCAAACACACACAAACCCTCCTGAATAAATATAAAGCCGCTTGACCCAGAGACTTCCCCCCAGCAAATGCTCTGGAAGAGAAACTTTGAATTCCAACCAGGACTCCCCTTCTACAAGTTCTTCTTCCATTTTATCAATGACCTTCCTCATCCTCTTGAACACCAATATTATATTTTTGTAACCAAAAATACAACAACTGCCCTTGGCACTACTAGTCATGATCCAGCAAAACACCTCCCCACACACCCCTTGCAATTGCATCATGGCCAGAGGGACCTATGAGTCCCTCATGGCACAGAACAATCACCTTGAACTACCCTATCCCTACATTGTCTATTCCAATCATCTCCCAGCACAACTATGAAGGATCCTCTTCGCCTCAGTCCTGACCACACCTGCTCTTTCACTGCACATGGAACTGGACCTGCAGTACAACTATGATAGAAAAATCAAGGACCTGTGCACCCTCTTCTGAACATACCAAGTCATCCGCCTCGCTGCCCACCAACTGATTCCCCATGACTCCCCGGAGCAGTTTGTGTCTGCCATGCAAACCAGAGTAGACGAGGCTCATTCCCTCATCCTTGACCTCCTCTATGAGGAAGGATTTGGCCACCTAGTGGATCACATCAACAAGAACCTACTTCAACCCATCGTGGAACTGTTCTTTGACATCATGAGCGTCCACGAGTATAGGACCTATGTAGGGGATGCCTTGTGTGCCATACCATTTGACCCCCACCTTGACACCCCAGTATCAGTGGAAAGGACCCCTTCCCCTGTCCTCAAAATTCCCCCTCCTTGTTCCCCAGAATGAACCTACTTTCCTGCCCCACTCTCCATCCCAGAATCCCCAAAGATCGACACTCATGCCTCCACTCCCTCTAGCCTTTCAGAGGACTCCCCAGTTGCAACCCATTCACCCACTCCTGCCCCTGAGGACATGCAACAAGGAACTCTTACTCACCATGAGAGCATGCTACCTCCAAGACTCCTCCAAACAACTTTAAGTACGCTAGGAAACACACTCCACCCTATACTCCACTCCTTTCAAGGAACCAGATCAGTATCCCTGGATGGGGCAGGAACCCCTCAGGACCCCATCAATGTCGACACCTCCAATGTCACAGCATGCCCACCAAAAAAGCACCTCCATTATCACCAATGTGGAAAAGCAGACCATGTATGAATCTTTTGTGGAAAGTATACCTGTCCCTGGTGTCACAAATGTGCCCCAAGGCATGTCCAGGCCAAGTGTCATCACCAACAATGTGGGGAGTGCAACGAATATGGACACATTCATGCCCATTGCCTAGTTTACAATGGGCTCGACTATGATGACAACTTTCTCGATGGGGACATCGATTTCACCAACTACAAGGTCAACGAGGAAGATATCGATGGACCAGATTGCTGAGCAGGTGCTTCAGTGTTATGAGGGGGGTAATGTTATGGTTTTCCCCTATGACCCATCTTTTTCCTATATCTATGGACTCATTGTCTCTTCTTGTGTCTTCACCAGACACTCCTCTTCTTCTCCTTTCTAGTTTCCCTGCTCCCATTCCAGAACCCTTTGGAACCACAATAACTATATTCATCTTTGACCGGAACCACAGGGGACTCTTCGGAACCCCTTGGAATCACATTTCAATTTGTTTTCCTGTCTAACACTTTCACCTTCAACCAGAACTGCAGGGGATTCCTCAGAACCCTTCGGAACCATGTTTTTATTCCATTCTTTAAATTCTTGAACTACGGAACCACAATGGACTATGTTCCTCTCCTCAGCATTGCCCTTCTGATGCAATACCTTGTGTCCCCTTACTACCATCATCTAGCCACAATACTGCAGACCCCGCTTTACGCAGCACACAGCAGCACTGCTCCTACTGTGCACATAGGATTACACAGCACATAGTTAGTATAAGTAGCCCATCGACTTCCCCTGTATTCCTTGGCTAGTTCTATGCAATCCAGCGTTGTTACTTAGCACTTCCACGAGTCCCAAGTGTGCACATTGGGTAGTGAGACACTCTATTGCCTTGTTTTGCCCACAACAAATCTTCAAACTACTTCAAGTGTTCGCTGTGCTATGTTCCGATGCCCAGTGTTAACACCTTGGATTCGTCAAGGGATTTATTGAGAGACAGGATTCATTTGGTCCAATTGATCTTTGGGTTAAACTTCTTGAGCCAGGAAAGTGTTAGAACTATAGGAACGGATGTAACTCTGGCGATGTCCAGAGCGGAGTCTCAGCAGGACTTGGCTTCAGCATATGTGCTGTGCTCTTACTGAACCCGGGGGTCCCAAATTTATTCGGAGGTCGGTGGTCACGAGAACCACCAGGGTTCAAGTGTAACGGAGGATGAGACGAAGAGGGAGGTCAGATGGAGACCAGGAGGTCAGAGCAAGGAGAGGAAGGTGTGTATTCAATTCAAGGTTTAATTCAAGGTTTAATTCAATATTCAATTCAATATTCAACTGGAGTTACAACTACAGTACAGAGGAACTTATATACGGAGCACAGAGGTGTTTCAGGGTGACCGACGGGGACGGAGATGTAAGTAGGGTATCCGACGGAGATGGAGATAAGTAGTGACTGACGGAGATGGAACAAATGTCAGAAGTGAAACAGAGCGTGACGAGGCAAGAATATAAAGGTACAACTGGAAGTCCAGGGAACTGAGATAATAAAGTGAGCGAGAATGCACCGGAGTTGATGCAGGATAACCGGAGTTGTGTCGTAGTGACCAGAGTTGGACTTGGATGAAATCTGGGATATGACAGAAAGGCCGAGTATGATATTGTCTCAACCGCAAAACATGACATGGAAGGTCATTCTTTGGGTGATTCCTTCAATGACCAGGAAGAGGTTGCAGGTATAATGGATTTCTCCATTATTATTGTATGAGGAGTTGGCATTTCGGACTCAAATAGGCATTTCAAGTTTGGTGGTGGGTAGTCCATGTTTCTGTATGAAGTGGCAGTCAATACAGGAGATATCTGCTCCACTATCAATGAGGGTGCGGATGTCAACAGTTTGAAGAGTATGTGATGGTACGACAATCTGAACAAGGATTTGCATGGATTTTGTTTGAGATTGTACATGTACAGCATTGCATTTAAAGATAGGGGAGACTTGCGTTGATTGAGTTCCCCTTTCTAAACATCCATCACTATTCTGCAGGCAGATTCATCATCATCATTGATGTCCATAAGATTGGGGATTTGTCTTTGGTAGTTTTCTTAATTGTAGGTTCTTTCTTGGTGAAATGGGGACATTCTTCATTTATGTGTCCTGGTTTCCTGCAGTGGAAGCAAAGTCCTTTCTCTCTACATCATTTGCATTCTTCTGAAGTAAGTTTGGAGATGCAAATTGCATCAATGTCCATGGCATCAGGATTATGGGGTTTGGCCTGGGATTTCAAGGTCGAGGGTGTGTAGATTTGGGTGGTGACCTTACTCAGGTGTTGTTGGGCAAAGGCTTTGGCTATGTCTCATTTGGTTTGAGCTTCTTGGACTCGTTCATACCAATCTTCAATCATTTTAGTAGGTTTTTGAAATTCACAGACTTTCTTGGATAGGTAGATGGGAAGTCCTGCTCCAAAAAATGATTTCAAGACTCTGTTGTTGGTGATTCCAGAAAGAATAATGTTATTCTGAAAGTAGGCTATGTATTCAGAGAGGTTTCCATTTTCAGACATACAATAAGTGGAAAGCCAGGTAATGACTTTTTCAGTGGTATCCTTCTTTTTGAAGCCCAATTCAAATTTGGCTCTGAAATCAGAAAAGGTTCCTAGATCTGGGGTTGCTCTGCTTAAAGTGTTCTGGCAAAAAGTGGTGGCCCATGTGGCAGCTGTTCCTTTTATCATATAAGATAGGGCAAAGGCAACCCTTTTGGTTTCAGAGTTATAAACTTTGTCATTGACAAGGAGATAGAATATCATGGCATTTAGCCATGCCATGGCTTTTGCTGGGTTTCCATCAAAGGATTCTGGTGCTCCAATGTGGAGTTCAGTGGGTTTCATGGTTGGTGTGGTTTTGTCAGACATGGTTGGGGACTGGAAGGGTGGAAGAATGAAAGGGTTGGCTCAGGAAGCAACTGGAGTAGGGGATGGTGGTGTGGGTACTTGTGGGATGTTTACTAGGGCGAAGAAGGCATGGGCTAGGTCAAGGTCTTCCCTTCATTCTTCTTCAATAGGAAGGGTGGTGTCAAGGTCAAATTCTTCCTCAAGGTCAAAGAGAGAGGATTCGGGTTTGGGCTCAGAGAGAATCTCAGGAGCTTGGGATCAAGGATGACCCAAATGAGGGTCAGATATGAGATGACAGTGGGAAATGGTGATAAAAGGCTTACGATGATGGTAGCCTGTTTAAAGCATGCTTGACCTTTTGTTACACTCAACTCGGGTAAAGATGAATGTAGACCTGGTCAGTTCAAGTGTTCTTCCCTAGACAAACATTTGTCAAGGGTAGAGTCAAGAGTTTGGGGGTTCTTCCAATGATAAGATGATTGTTGGTGGTTTCAAAGGTTTCAAGAAGTGCCTACTCAGAGTAAAGCAAAGACTTCAAGGAAAACAAGGGATTAGAGGGATCAGAAACAATGTTCAAGGTATGATGCTATTCCAGGTAGGTCAAGCGTGAGATACATCAGTGGTATCATAGGGTTTATATAGGGAGGTGTTACGCTTGTCTCGGGTAGAGGCGATCGTAAACCTGGTCGGTTCAAAGGTTCTGTCTAGGACGAACGTTCATTGTAGATAGTTCAAGGGTTCAAGGGGGTCTTCCAATGATAAGTCAATCGTTGGTGGTTTCAAGGGTTTTGAAAGAGGGTCCACTCAGAGTAGGACGAGGACTACAAGGGAAACAAGGGATCCAAGGAATCAGAGACAATGTAAGGTATGATGCTATTCCAGGTAGGTCAAGCATGAAGTACATCGTTGGTATTGTAGGGTTTATATAGGAAGGAGAAAAGGGAATGACTAAGCAATAGAATGTGAAGGAATTCCCAAGAATGTTTAGTAATACACAGCAAGTGAGATGAAAAAGAAAGCAATGATGTCAAGCAGGCTGTACAACAAGACACGTGTCTGATAGGAACGCATGGAAGAGTAATCAGGATGACAAGAGGAGAAAATGAATAGGGGCGAATCATAACAGGAGGGAAAAGAGGAATTACTAAGCAATAGAATATGAAGGAATTCCAAAGAATTGTTAGTAATACACAGCAAGCAAGAAGAAAGAAGAAACAATGATGTCAAGCAGGCTGTACAGCAAGACATGTGTCTGAGAGGAATGCATAGAAGAGCAAGCAAGATGACAAGAAGGGAAAAGAATAGGGGTGAATCGTAACATGTATCTCCCTAGCTAGTTTTATGCAATTCAACATTGTTACTTAGCATATCCACAAGTCCCAAGTGTGTGCCTTGGGTAATGACATACTCTATTGCTCCACTCATAACAAGTCTTCATACTACTTCGAGTGTATGCTGTGCTATGTTCTGACACTCAGCATTAACACCTGGGAACCAAAATCATACCTAAAAAATGTAAAAGCTTCAATGCAGGATTTTTATAAGAAGAACTTGAAGGTACTTTGATGGCTCTGCATAGCCCAATCATACTCTTTGATGGGCTATTAGAGCCCTAGGAAAACTTGACAACAGCACTTGCACCTTTCTCTTGCCTCAAAGTTAAGTTTTAACAGGAGGGTAATATTGTCAATTTTATACTTATCTAATACTTTATCTTATTTTATCTTACATTTCAAGTCATAGATCAATCTACCATTCTCCAGTCACATGACATTCTTATATAATCATTCTTCACATCTTCTGGAACATTCTATGACATCATACTTTAGGGTAGGTTAGTATAGCCACATGTACACAGGCCATTAGCACAGCATTTGTATAACCAATGCATCTCAACAGAGAATTCCAGTCAAGTTCTCATTGAGCTTTTCCCTCAATTATCTGTCATCTCTTTGTCAGTATCTTTTATATGCACCTACAGTATGTCCTATCATAAGGATTTAAGGTCAACAACAGCATTAACACATTCCAGATCTGGAATCAATAACTTTCAGAACCTTAATTATTTGCACAATGACAATCATATAATTACCATTTCTAACAACTTCAACAAAATCTTATTTAATTCTATGAATTTAAATGTATTAATATGTGCTATTGGTATATAGCTGCAAGTATGTTCATCCTGGAAGGACATAATGCATGGTATGCCCACACTTACATCCTTATCAATTTCTATCCACAACAATGAAAATTTCTAGTATAAGATTTTAAACAGAGTCAAGTGTAATATTTGTATGTTGTTGTATAAGATGTCCATCCTGGATGGACACTCTACAAATAAACTAAATTTAAATATACTAATAGGGAACTATTAGTTCATCCCTTCTATTAAAGAAAAGGACTGTTAGTAAAGGAGCCTTTACAGCTACAGAGAAAATTGACCTTGAGAAAGACAAAGGCCTTTTGAAGGCATTTCTCAGGTATGCAACATTTGATGTTGTGGCTAACAAATTGCAGATGGTGTTCAAAGGTGGAGTGACCATACACTCTTGTAAGCATAAATCAGCAAATTGTTGACTTCATTCATAGTTGATGGTGTCCACCAGTTCAATGTCTCTAATGCCAACTTTATTGCCATCTTGAAGAGCAATTTGAAGCATGGATGCTATGGTCCTGATGGTAATGACATGGAAAACCTTATATTCATTAATTGGTCTCAGATAATACAATTTCAGGATATATATTAATTTCAGCCTTATTTCTGTTTGTGATAACATGGAGGAGACTAATAACACTACAGTCATTGCTTTTGCTCTCTCTCATCCAGACTTGATCCTTTGACTGTTTGAATTTCCAGAATATTCTGAAATATCCATTAAGAAGCTGATGCTAACAGTATTTTTCCTTTTTTCAAATCTCTGATAAAATCTTCATCCCTGATACAAGATCAATCCAACCAACCATTCTTATTATTGCATTTTATTTCACCTAATTGTTTTTATAGGTTTAGATCCTATAGCTTGCACTTGCAGTGATTTGGGAAGAATTTTGTCAACAAGAGTGGCCATGATCACTATTATAGTGAAAGGATTACTGTGTCTTGCCATGATAATGGCACCTTTCTGTATTATTGTTCAAACTCAAAATGCCTTATTGAAAAGGGGTACAACATTGACAATCTCAATAAGCACATGAAAAAATGTCAGTCCACTTGGATTGGATCAGAGGAAAAAGTGAGTTTAACATACTTCAATTATCTTGTTATGATTAAAAGATATCCTTAGGATGAAGTAGAGCCAGTATCCATTTTTACTGCTGTTCAGCCTTTTCAAGTATTTTTTTCTCACAACAAAGAAGATATCACACTATTTGGAGAATCTGAGGTAAGTTATAATATAAAGTCAAGAGATTTGAATACTAACATGGTCTGGACAGTCTAGCTTTATTGCAGGTGGAGAATCTGGGGTAAGTTATAATATAAAATCAAGATATTTTCAAATGAATACTTATATAATCTGGATAGTCTAGCTTTGTTGCAGGTAAACCTGAGATAGGTTATAATATAAAGTTGAGAGATTTTCAAATGCATGCTAACATAATTTAAGCAGTCTAGCTTGGTTGCAGATGAAGATTCTGAGATAAGTTATAGTATAAAATCCAGCAGATTTAAAATGGATACTAGTATAATTTTAACAGTCTACCTCTATTGCATCTCTTCTTTATCATCCCTATTTAGACAAGTTAAACTTGGCTGTTAATGCTGAATTCTGCTTTCTTGTATATAGGCCTTGTCAAAAGGTTATCCTGGTTACTGCAGAAAGAGTACAAGTACAACACACTTCTTGGAGCTTATAATAAGACCCAATATCAAAATGCCATTATTGACCTTGGTGTTAAAGACACATTATCAACCAATATCCAAGGCCCTCAGTCAATTGTTCAGGATTTGACTGTAAAGGAGAATGTTTTAATGTGTAGAGAATATCCTGTGATGTTGGCAAGTGTTAAAAATATGAAAAAACACCATAGGAAAGAACTGAAGACACTTTTAATGGATCTTGAGAAGAAGTTGGGGAAAGATGTGATGATATCTGACAATGATGATCTTATACGCTCTTGGTTGCAGTTGACCTATTGGCATGAACGCGTGGCAAAAGAATTAGAGGTTGGTGATATGTCAATAACCAAGTTTACTTAACTTATTACCTTACCCAGGTTGAAGATATGTCAATCAGCAAGCTTAGAAAGCTTATTGCCTTACCACAAACATATAAGGCAGAGTTGATGAATTTATGCAAAGCTGTCAAGTGCTACATTGGTGAAGTACTTGTTCTTGTTCTCATTGAAGCCACAAATGAGCTGGCACTTCAAAGGAGTCCCAATCAATTTCTAGGCCTTGAAAACCTGCAGAACCACTCTTCTAAACATTTGAATACATATTTCTGAATTGATAGGAAAAAGGTGAGAGGAAGGGGGGAGACTTTGGTAGTGATGGCAAATAATTAGCTCGTACTTGATGTCAGCTCATCCACAACCTAAATGATTGGCTGGTTAAATAAAAGGCTAGAAAATAAAATAAAAGTTTCACATACTTCTTCATGCAATATCAACCCATCTCTTTGACAAAGCTCTGTCATTTTCTTGACACAAGAACAAAAGGCATTAATGTTGACTTCATGGAACTCTGAAGTGACCTCAGTTGTCCTACCAAGTCCTGTAAATACTTTTGCTGAGCATACTCTGGTATTATATATTTATGTCCCTACTGCTGTCTTGAATTTGGCTTTCATTGACCTCACTGTCAGATTTTTTTTTCTTTCACTGTCAATGCTATCTGGATCCAAGAAGGCAATGATCTTCTTATTTTTTTTCTTGGTAGGGCTGACTGTGAGGGTGATATTGGCAAACACATGGTGTGTGTTCAAGTCAGGATTTCTTTCCATCTTGACAGACAAGTGAGGTACCACTTCCTTGGTCTTCCCCTTCCCATCAGCTTTCTTGTGTTTCTGTGGAGCATTCCTGTGGCCCATGCCTTGTTTTCTTGTTGTAGTCTTGAAGTTGGCACCAGTTAAATCCTGGTCTGCTGCTTCATCATTTACATGGACTTTGCTTGACAAGGCACCACTATGGTCCTCTGCAGTATATGTCAATTTTTATACTATCAAATATAGCATTGATGCTATAGAAAAACTTACTAGTCACTTTAGAGGTTGTAGATCAGCTATGCAATTCCATGTTTTTATGAATTGGAGGAACCTTTACAGAATGTGAGCCCTGAGGGTGACCCCTTCCATGGGTGGTATTTTTGGCCTTCTGAGGAATGTCTGCAAGTCCACCACAGTGCAATAAATTGCTTAGTATGTTGCTTGTAAATATATGTCTACTTACCATGTGTATTGCATGTATTTGACACCATTTTGTCCTGTGTGTCTATGGATTGATCAGGAAAGTCTGAAGGTTCATGAAAGTTGTTAATGAGGTCAATAATATGCCTACAATGTCACCTGTTAACCTTTAACTCACCTGATACATCCAGTATATCAAAAGCTGGTTGCCAGGATGGTTCAGGCAGGTGATCAGTGGTGACGGATGAGGCAGATGACTGCAATTCATCCTTGTTGCCTGTGGAATGATACTGTTGAAGATATTCTAATTCACAGACCATTGAATACAAATAATATACATAAAACAGACAGAATGCAGAGGTTGCACACTAACCAAAATGATCATGCAACACTTCCGGCTTCAAGAAATCAGAGGGGTCTACATCTACATTCTTTTGCACTGTCCTTTTTTTGGTTAGGTTTAGTTATGAGGCTTTTGCAGCCTCCCTAGAGTGGGGTCCTAGGGTCCTTTTTTTATTCAAGATCTCCATAATATGCATCTTGGTTGGACATCTTGCATAATAGCACCTATAATCTAATATTACTCAAAGATATTTGATATATGGCTATATGCATGTCCATTCAAGATGGACACCTTGGATGGTAGATTATTTACACAGCCACACTCAATTATCAATAACAACTAAAAAATATCTGGTATAAAAGTTTAAAAAGGTTGAATGTAATGGTTATATGTTGACATGTCCATCCTGGATTGACACTCTACATGGTGTGCTTTTAGCTTAGCCATATCTATAACATCAATATATATGATATTAATATTATTTAGCATAATATATTGATGGTGTATTTACATTCTTATAAGTATTTTATGATAGAAATTGTAATGTGGCTTTATAGAATGTCCATCCTGGATGGACACATTGTATGGTGGACTCTCTGCACAGCCACAATGATCATCATTTTCTATGAACCAAATGAATTTTAAAAAAAGTTAAATATGATGTTTGTATGTTGTACAAGAGGTCTATCCTAAATGGACACTTTGGATGGTGTACTTTTAGCATAGCCACAGTTATATCATCAACATGTGTGGAAGTATAGGATGTCCATCCTTCATACAGCACTTTTTGCACAGCCACAGTTATATCAATTATATATAAATTTTGTATGGATGTTTATATTAAAAACTTCAAATATGAAAGTATAGTATGTCCATCCAGGATGGACACTCTGCATGGTGCGCTTTTTGCACAGCCACATTTATATCATCAACATCATATTATATTTATCGAGAGATGAAAGGGCTCAGACTAGAGTACGAGAGGACTAGGGATATGGTAAGTAAGCATAATGTATCTGTTACGAGGCTAGTAAGCTCACCTCAGTCAAAGAGACACAACGACTGAGGAGAGAGAAGGAAAGAATGGAATGAATATATACAAGGATTTGGATGGAGAGTGAATATGACATGATGATGGAGCATGTATGATGGAGTGATATGTACATATGAAGAATTAGTGTAGTGTGATACTCCCACTCAAACAAGAATCACTCCATCATCTTCGCTCTCAGAGTCGGAATCTGAACTCCCACTTGAAGACGAGCGAAAGGCGAGGGAGTAGCAGTGTTTGCAAAATAGTTTTCATGCAAGGGATTTGGTGAAGATATCTGCAACCATATCATGGGTAGGGATGTATGGCACAATGATGGTGCCATTGTTGACAAGATCCCGGATGAAGTGGTAGCGTACGCGGATGTGCTTAGCACGGTCATGAAATTGAGGGTTTTTCGTCAGGGCGCGACTGCCATTGTTGTCACCATATAATATGGTCGGGACAATGAGTGCGGGATCAAGGCCAAAGTCAGTAAGAAGCTGGCTAAGGTGGATTTGTTCACGTGCAGCGTTAGACAAAGCTACATATTCGGCTTTGGTAGATGAAGTTGCCACAATGGATTGCTTCTGCGAGCACCAACTGACTGGGGTGCCAAAGAATGCAAAGAGGTAGCCCCCTATGGATCAACTATCGTCTTTGTCAGACACAAAGTCAGAGTCCGAATATCCAGTCAGTCCGGTATCGGTGATGTGCCACGAAGGTAAAGGAGGAGATGCATTAGCTGTTGATAATGCTCGACTCCTGGGTTGCTAAGGTATCGGGAGAGAGCAGAGACTGCAAAAGCGATGTCAGGTCAGCTAACTCACATGAGAAAGTTGACTTCACTGATAACCCGACTGTATGGGATGTGTGTATAGTGCTGTTTGTCGGCATCATCCAATGAAGTGCAGGCCTTTGTTAAGGAGATGGCAGGGGTCATTGAAGTTGCTGTGGGTCGACAATCGGACATGTTTGCCTCAGCAAGGATTTGGTCAATAAAAGCAGATTGATCAATAGTAAGGAGGTGCTTGGAGCGGTCACGAGTAATTCGCATGCCAAGGAAGTGTTGTGCTTTGCCGAGATCCTTCTTTCGAAACATTGCCCGATTGTGGTTTTGAATGAGTTGAGGAATTTGTGACAGTTGGATGTGAGAAGCATGTCATTGACATACACTAGAAGCCATATGACCTTGTCATCTTTTCAAAGAACATAGAGACTGTGGTCTGCTCCACTTCGGGCAAAGCTAAACCCTTCCTTTCATAGAAAATTGTCGAGCATTTTGTTCCATTGCCGACTTGACTGCTTTAGGCCATAAATAGCCTTCAATAATCTTCAAGCCCAGTCTGGGTAGTTAAGATCCTCGAAACCTGGTGGTTGTCGCATATAGATTTCTTCTTCAAGGATACCGTTAAGGAAAGCTGTTTTGACATCCATTTGATCAAGTTCAAGGTCGAATTTTGCAACCATTGCAAGTAGAATACGAGCAGTATCATATTTGGCAACCGGAGCAAATGTCTTGTTATAGTCGAGACCCTTGATTTGAGAGAATCCTTGAGCTACGAGTCGGGCTTTGTAGCGTGAGATCTCGCCATTCTCATCATATTTGTAGGTGAATACCCATTTGGATCCAACTGCTTTTCGACCTAGTGGGATGGGAGCTAAGATTCCTGTGCCTTTCTCTCGTAGTGAGGCTAGCTCTTCGTGCATGGCACACTCCCACTGAGCTGCCTCAGGCGAGGCTCGGGCTTCAGTTAATGTCCATGGTGGCTGTTTGCGGGCATCAGATGGTGAGGTGGCAATAGTCAGGCAAGCGGAGTGCTCAACGATGAGGTCATGGGAAATGACGTGTGACAAATTGGCAGTCTCGGTACTAGCACCTGGGATGGTAGTCACATCCTCGTCAACGGGGATCATGTAAGTCCAATGGCGATGAACTGGGATAAAAGGTTTGGGGGGAACAGCAACTGAGTGTGGGATATATGGGTTGGCTTCAACGCACTGGTGAGCAGAGCGACGCGGGGCAATGGATTCAGATTTAGGTGGTGATGTGGATATTGACTGAGGAGCTGGATCAGGAAATGTGAGCAAGGGCTTCTCGGGGTGTACCGGGACCTCTAGTTCTTCATCCTCTTTGTCATCACAAGAAATAAGGTGGGGAAGTTCCTCGGGGGAATCCGGTCCAGTTAACAATGGCCCGGAAGCAGGGATTTCAGGTGCATTGGCCGCAGCTGGTTCAGAAACAGGACCACTAGTAGTAGTGATGACAAATTCGGATCCATCACAAGAAGGATATGCTGAAGTGTCATGAATTCCAGTAGGGTTTGTAGGGATCAGATGATCTGAAGAATTAAGGTGGTCCGAGCGAAGCATAGCATCGAGTGGTGATGCAACAGAGTTTGGGGTACCATAGAAAATATGCTCGTCGAATTGGACATTTTGTGAGCAGATGGTTTTGCGTGCTGTCGGGTCCCAGAGAAGATAGCCTGCATCTGACACATGATCCAGGAGGAAACATTGTCTAGTGACAAAATCATATTTTCTCCTATTTTCGGCTGGTACATGGGCATAGGCAAGAGATCTAAAGGGACGCAAGTGAGATATGTCTGGACGGCGGCCATAAAAGCATTCAAAAGATGTGGTATGGTCAGTGGCAGAGGACGGCAATAAGTTTTTAATATAGGCAGAATTGAGAATCGAATATCCCCAAAATGAGCAGGGGAAACCACTCTGATGGTGCACACTGAGCACTCGTGTCACTATAGTTTGGTGCCCTCTTTCTGCAACACCATTTTGCTCTGCAGTATATGGCATCATAAGCTCGTGTTCAATCCCCCGTTCCTTCAGAAAATTGGTGAAATCACGGGATGTGTACTCTCTGCCATTATCACTACGCAGGCGCTTGACAGACCTCCCAGATTGGTTTTCAATCCAGGAGATATATTGGCGGAATGTGGAGTATACATCAGCCTTCAACCTGATGAGATACAGGGAGGTATAGCGAGAGTAATCATCTGTAAAAGCGACAAAGTAAGACTCTCGTCCAGGTGTGGCTGTGTCAACAGGTCCCCAAACGTCCGAGTGAATGAGTTCAGCAATGTCATCGGCATGGCAATCAGCAAATGGAGGAAACGGAAGACGTTTCTGTTTTTCCATAAGGCAAGATGAGCAATCTATGTGATTCCCTAGGGAAACCATTGGGTTATGTTGAATGGCCAGGCCATTAACAACATGTGTAGCTTTACGAATTGTGGAGTCGCCAGCATGGCCCATATGGGCATGCCATATTACCATCGGAAGTCCTTTTAGTGTAGGTGCCTTCACTGCACAAGCAGCATGATCGATGTCATATTGTGCCATCAGGAAGTAGAGCCCGTTGTGATCTTGAACCTCCGCTATAACGGTGTGGTCATTTGTATGAATGAAGCCACCGGAGGCAGTGCTCTCAAAATACATTTTGTCGGAAGCAAGTGCTGATACGGAGATCAAGGTGCAGCATAGATCTGGGACATGGAGAAAAGGGAGTTCCAAAGGATGCCAGCCATCACCATTGAAAATGTTCAAAATGATATATTCCCAACCTGGGGCAGAGACGGTGTGATCATTGGCCAATTTAACTGGAACAGGCAAGCAGAAGGGAGTATATCGTGTAAAATATGTAATGTCCGATTCCATATGTGCAGTAGCTGCGGAATCCACATGGAATGCGAGGGAATTATGGGAGGAGGCACGAGTAAGACTGGCAGTATGTATAGAAAGGGTGAGGGGAATAGGTATGACCAGGTGTTCAGGAAGGTCTGTGCCCGAATCAGTATTGGCGACTGTCGGTAAGGATGTAAGAGCTGACTTGGATGGGGAATCAGCGGGTTTAGGATGATTGCCCAGTCATGCATGACAAGTGTGCCATATGTGTCCAGTACGCTTGCAGTATCCACATTTAGAGTGGTAGGATAGTTCCCATTTGTCACCCTTTGCTTCGTCAAAGAACTTGGGTGGTTCGGTCAACTTGGGAATAGAGGTAGTGTTGGTCTTCGTGACCGTCGCTGGGTGGAGCATATGAGGGTTGTCAAGGCCATAGCCAGCATAATGCTGCTCGGCATTACGCAGTTGGCTGACAACACTAGCAAGCGTAAGGGTCCCATTGATAGCATCAGTGCTTTGAAATATCAGTTGGGAGAATGGTGCGTAAAATGAAGGGAGAGAGCATAGGAGAGACTGGATAAGGGTGTATTCATTTATTCTCCACTCGGCCGATTCAATGGCCTGAAACTGCGCCTTGATGTCAGTGATTTCCTTGATTGTGACCATGAGTGAAGCACTGTCAGATACTTTTGGAAGGTCAAAAACATGTGCCATGAGGTGGTTGAAACAAATGCCAACAGAGGGGAGATATTTCATGGCTATGGCTTTCCAAATAACCGATGCGTCGGTAATACCAGCAAAATGAAGGTGGTCACTCTGATGCACTGCCATGGCCAAAAGACCTTTGGCATAGCCTTGCTGCTCTCGAAAGGATACAGCCTCTGCAATAGCATGGAAGGTTTTGAGGTGTGCACCATAGTCAATATCTGATTCCCCAGCCTTTTGAGCTAGAGCTGGAAGGGTCTCGTCTCCCGTCAGGAGGCTCCAAAGGTTAAAAAGAGAGAGCCATAACTCCATTGAACATGCCCATGATGTGTAATTGGAGCCATCCAGAGCAAGTGGTGTGTGAGGATATGCAGTAGGGAGCCGAACAGAGGAAACTGTGGGAGCCGACATGGCATGTAATGGTGTCAATGATGATGACAGAGTGGGTGTCAAGGGTGGTGATAATGGAAGTGGAATGCGTAGGATCTGTGGATCAACAAGGAAGAGTGGACGGTGGGCCAGATTTATTCACTGTGAGGCAGAGATGGGACTAAAAACGAATGTGTGGTCTAGTCAGAGCCGAAAGGGCTCATAACCTATCGAGAGATGAAAGGGCTCAGACTAGAGTACGAGAGGACTCAGTCGAAGAGACACAATGACTAAGATTAACAGTAACATACCTAGAGTACGAGAGGACTAGGGATATGGTAAGTAAGCATAATGTATCTGTTACGAGGCTAGTAAGCTCACCTCAGTCAAAGAGACACAATGACTGAGGAGAGAGAAGGAAAGAACAGAATGAATATATATGAGGATTTGGACAGAGAGTGAATATGACATAATGATGGAGCGTGTATGATGGAGTGATATGTACGTATGAAGAATTAGTGTAGCATGATATATTTAAATTATTGTAAGGATG
>JBBPLF010000626.1:0-19426 GCA_038089615.1 Aureoboletus auriporus
AGGTTCGTCCTCGGCTCCCCCTCACCGCTCCCCTGCATAAAAATCGCGCCTCGACTTCCAGAGTAGGCATGGACCTCTCCAAGGTGACGTTCCCGACATTCGTGCTCGAGCCTCGCAGTATGCTCGAACGCATCACGGACTTCATGTCCCACCCAGACCTCATATTTGGGTAAGGGCAAAATCCTCGTGTTGTCCAATCCAGCGTCCTAAGCCCCATTCCTTTTCGGTCCCATCGTGGTACGACGACATTAAGCGCCGAAGACTGCCCAGAACCCGAAGAACGTTACCTTCGCGTACTCCAGTACTATCTCGCAGGATGGCACATCAAACCAAAGGGCGTCAAGAAGCCGTGCGTTTTCGTTCCCCCTTTCCGACTTCACCACAAGGCTGAACGCGGGTCATAGGTACAACCCCGTACTCGGCGAATTCTTCCGCTGCCGTTATGATTACCCAAACGGCACACAGGGCTTTTACGTCGCAGAGCAAGGCATGTCTGGTCGTATCCCTGTGTTTGCTGACTCAGCTTCATGTACGCGTCCACAGTATCCCACCACCCACCCATTTCCGCGTTTTTCTACATATCGCCTGAGAATCGTCTCTCGATCGTTGGCGAACTGAGACCCAAGTCCAAGTTTTTGGGAAACAGCGTCATGACGACGATGGAAGGCGAGAATCGGATAACGCTCCTGGGTAAGCCGGATGACGGAGGCAAGTTTCATCCTTGATCACCACTCCCTTGTTGATCCTCCCCTTCGTAAAGAGTACGCCGTCACGATGCCAAGCATGTACACGCGTGGCATCCTCTTTGGAAAGATGGTCCTCGAGCTCGGAGATACCTGCTCCGTCAAGAACGAACAACACGGCTTGTCGTGTGATCTCGAATTCAAGACCAAGGTAGCGTTTCATCCCTATCGCACAGATTCGTCATGTACACCACACTCCAGGGTTTCTTTTCCGGCACGTACAACGCAGTCGTAGGCCGCGTTCGCAAAGAGGGACACGACATTGGCGAAGTCTCGGGAAGATGGAGTCATGTCATGGAATTCAAGAACACGCCTGTTCGTGCCACGGCCTCGCGTCTTCTTTCTTTTTTTAACTCAACCCTGCGTTAAAATAGAACGGCACGAGACGCGTCTTGTTTGATGTTGCCAAAGATGGACAGAACATTGCGCCCAAGTATGTCGTACCAGAGGACGAACAGGAACCTTACGAATCCAGACGGTACGTCCCCCCCTTCTCTCTATACTATGTATTGAAACGAACGGTCCCACAGACTATGGTACAAACTCACGCAGGCGATCGAAGCCAAAGACATGGAAGCGGCGACGCGCGCCAAGACGACCGTGGAGGACGCCCAACGAGACCTCCGCCGTCGACGCGATGAAAAGGGCGAGGCGTTTGTGCCTAGATACTTTGAACTCCGAGACGGGCGATGGTGCCCAAAGTTGAGGTGCCTCTTTTTTTTCGTCCTCGTACTTGCTGGACTGATGGGCGGTACTAGCATTCCACAAGACGCTTCAGATACTGCAATACAAACCGTAGAATCTTGGATATGGCCCAATGCATGACCCACCTATCTTCTTGTCACCATGCCACCCCGATTGATATCCTCGATCTCACCGTCGCTTTTTGACATCCTTAGGGTCTTACCCCTCGTGCTCCAATTAACCCACACCAATCACACAACTAATGCATCCATTGGATTTGTACCTTGTAGCAACAATTGAAGGGTATATAAGTGGCCATGATTTCCAGCGCATCAATGGATTAGGATGCTTGAACTTGAACGGATAGATATGTAACTCGTCGTGGTGAGATGCCAACAACAAACTAAATGGTATGCATATTTTGAGTAAAAACAAAAACCAAGAGCTTGAACAAATAGACAAAGCGGGCTAGAATTAGATCAAGGATATATTCCAACAATCAGATCACCAGAAAGAAAGACGAAAAGACAGAAAAAAAAGTTGTATCATACAAGAGGGAGCGTCTACGCCCACCACCCTTCCTCGTCCACGGTTGGCGTGACGGAGACACTGCTGGGCGTGGGCGACACAACGGACCGCGCCCTATACGCAGACGGCGGTCTATACGTCGGCGTTGGCGCCGCTCTTTTCACATACGACACTGCAGGCGGATACCGTTGTTGTTGTTTTGGTGCGTGCATCGAATCCCACACCGAGGACTGCGGAGGAGTATCACTGCGTATGCCCGCAGTTCCATTCACACGTCCAACAGGCGTGCGTGCGCGATCACCATCAAAGACTATACTTGCGCGAGAATCGGGGCGCGGTGGGGACGCGTTCTTGATCGACACAGGTTTGCCATACGACTGGGCCTTTGCTTTGCTAAGCTCGGCTTCCAGACAGGCCAATTGCACCTCCATGCTCGACACCTGATCACGGAGCTTGTTTTCACGGTCCTGAGAGTGCGTCAGCAAGCAAGTTGGAGTTTCATAGGTCAAAAGCACCTTGACCAAGCGGTCTTCAGCCTCCTTCTCTTCTAGTTGCAGCTTGGCAAGTGAATAATCGGCGTCCAACTGCACGTGTATCTGCTCCACTTCATCCAGCTTGTTCCGCGTCATTTCCAAATCACTCTCATACTCCCTCGCACGCCTCTCCCACTCGCTCGCCCGTTGCTGTGCCTGTATAAGATTTTGCTTTGCAGCAGTGGCAGCTCGCTCGCTGTTGGCAGCGCGAAGCTCCTGATCGCGCGCCCGTTTCTGTAGAGCCGAATAATCAGACTCAAGTTGTCGGTGCTGATCGCGTGCATGTCTAAGTTCCCTAAGCTCCTCTTCGTCGGCTTGTGACCTGAAACTCGCAAGCGCTTCCATTTGTTCGGTAACACGGCGTAGATCGTCCCAATGGCTTTGTTGAGCAACAAGAGACTCGTGATCTTGTTGAAGAAGGCGAAAGGATTGTGCTGTGAGCTCCTTTTCCTTCTCTGTCATCTTGACTTGAACTCGAAGATCATCCAGCTATGAGTGCCAACTCAACTCATTGAGTAAAAAGAAGACAGAGTACGTGCGTACCTGAGCTTTGAATCCCTCCCGTTCAGCGATAACATCCTTGTCGGCCTTTTCGAGTTCGGCGATACGCTCTTGATTCGTGTGAGCAGCCACGTCCGACGTCTTGAGCCTTGCCAGACTCTGCGAAAGCGCGTCCTCGAGCTCCGAATTGCGAAGCTCTATTGCCGAAAATTCAGAATCACGGTTATTCATCGCAGTCTGCAATACATCCACCCGCGCACGCAGCGTGTCCCGGTCATTCTCAACATCCTTGAGCCGTTCCACCGTGTAATCTTTCTCAACACGAACTTGACCGTGCGCGCCACGCGCTTTCGCGAGTTGCACTTGGAGGTCATTGTTTGCTGTCTTCAACTTACGAATCTCATCTGCATCGCACTTGGTAGCATCACGCGAGACCGCAAATTCGGCGTGTGCATTCTGCAACACGGTCACAGCGGCCGTAAGTGACTCGGGAAGGGCATTGAGACGTTCGGCAAAGACTTGATGGAATGATTTTTGCAGCGTGATGTCGTCGTCTTTTTGCGCGAGCATTGCATTCTGCCCATTGGCGACGGCTTCAACAGACGTCTGGAGCAGGCGAAGAGTAGAGAGGATAGCTTCACTCGTTTCCGAACTGGTTGATCCTGAGGACTTGGTAGGAGCCGACAGAGCCCCTTCAACAGCATGTCGGAGATCCGCAAATTGGGATGGAAGGCCGGATACGAGAGTAGCCAAGTCAGCGTGCTTGGAAGCGAGACCGTCATTCTTGACCGATAGCAATGCTTGAGATTCTGCCAACGTATCCAGTTTGGGCGCGACATCCTTGATAGACTGTAAACCTGCAAGTACGCCCTCGGCGACCTTTCCCGAGACTGAATCAACGTTGAATGCCTTGTCACGGTTGGCAAGACGAGCGTCAAGACGTTCAACGACAAGGTCAGCGACCTGTTCCTTGATCTCGTGCGCGTCAATCGGCGCAATGGCTCGACGAACTTCAGAAGTGATTTGAGCAATAACAGTGGTCGTGTCCAATGAGGCTGGTGAAGGCAGTAAGGGAATGAGACTCTCCACGATGAGACCGGCCGTCTCGCGCTTATCTGCAGCGAGATCGATGAGCTGCTCAATATTCGGCTTGACCGCTTGACTAAGCCTAGCAGTAAGCGCATCATAATCGACCGTCTCTGGGCGCAAGGCCTTGAGAAGTGGGCCCAGAGCAACCAAAAGCTCTTGAATGAACGTGTCCTTTTCATACCGATCCGCAAATGGTCGAGTGTCAATCTTGTTCGAAAGCTGACCGAGTGAATTGAGGACGACCTGCAGGTTACGATGACCAATCTGATCGATAATCGGGACAAACTCCACGGCGTTTGATGAAACAGGTACAGGCTGAGCCTGCTCGATACGGGAAACGGCTTCACGGAGTTCCGTTTGCAGAACCAAGAGGTTGTCAGCGTGGCCTCGCTGTACGACATCGCGGATGAGCTCGAGGTCTAGCTCACCACGAGCATCCATCTGGCTGTCGTCCAACCCCCTCTCCGCAGACTCTTGTAGTTGCGTCCGGAAGAGGGCAACAACCTCCGAAATCGCGTCCTCGGTGGCAGGACTGATGGAAGCCGCAGCCTTGCCACGAGAGTTGGCAATCTCTGACCGAATCATCTTGAACTTCTCGTCCAACATCGTCTCCAGCTTGTCTTCAAGTGCTTGGGCTTCGAGACGCTTCGTGAGATTGAGAGCGGGTACCGAAACATTGGAGATGGACGAATTCTGCGCACTGTGCATGGTGGGCAACGAGGAACGGCGCTTGATGGATGGAGTGAAGATATCCGGTGAGTCAATGACCTCGGGCTTAAGGCCAGGATCTGTGACAAGACGCGACCGGGATCTGTTTGCACACATGGAAATGGCTGGGACTGCCAAGTCGTCGAGGGAGGGACGTCGAGAGTGATCGAAAAGATCGCGTGAGCTCAGTCGCGAGCGAACAGTCCGCCGTGTTTTTCCGTCTCCAACAAGGGCCTTGAATACGCCGGCAGGAACAGTGTTGATAGTAGGATTCTTGAAGTCCAGAGGAATGGGTGCACGTTTCGACTTCGTGACCCCGACCGCCGGAAGATGTTCGTCGTCGTTCTTTGCTTCCTCGGAAACACGAATAAGTAAGTCTTGCTCCTCAAGTTCCATCTCTTCCGGTCCCTCAATGCGGCGCATTGAATCGCTGGGGAAGCCAGAGAAGGTGAGTGGTTGCAATGGGCCGGCACTCGCACGTAAATCCTGCGATTCTGGTGCGCGCGGTGAATTGGGCGCTGTGTGGCGGATGCTGTGGGGCGTTGTGTCAACTGGCGGGAATCGGAATGATGCCATATTTTCTTTGTGGCTGCTCTCGCTTCCATCGTCAGAAACGGTGGCATGCGAACCACGCCGTTGTCTCTTCTCTCTGCCTTGCTGTGCCCGTAATGGCGAAGGCTTGATAGGTGGAGATGGGAGGGGACGCGAACCAGGCGAGACAGGGAAAGTGAGTTGCGGCACACCGGGAGGAGGGCGGAAAGTGAATCCAGCAGGCTTGAATTCCTGCGCTGCCGCGTTAAGCGGTTTTCCAAACGAGGACATGCGGGAGTGAGTTATGACTGGCACTGGTGGCTGAGGAGCTGCATCGAAAGAACCCCATGGGCTTGATCCCCGGCTGGAACCAAAGACAAACGGTTTTGCATGCGGATTGAGCGCAGCAGGAGGTGGAGCGAGAGGCACAATATGCACTTGATCCGAAGCAGCGCGCGAGTGCGCCGCTGCAGGGTCGTGTGCACTAAACTGTGCAGAGGGATCCCTGGAATGTGGAAGAGGGGGAAGAGGTCGGCGTCCCGGAGTCGAAGTCGAGGATGGACCAAGAGTGAAATCCATGGTGTCCAGGCCGAGAAATGCTGCTCTCTGCTCGGCGTGCATCCCGTCTTCGCTGGGATTCGAGACCAAATCATAGTCGCGGCGAACGCGCAAACCGAACAGGTTATCTGGAGGAGCAGGGAAATTGGGTAGACGTCTCGGTGTCTCCAACTCGTGATTACGTTGGCGAAGTAGACGACGTTGCATCCTTTCCTGGCGGGCTCGTTCCTCATCCGAAGGGTTGGACCATTCACCGATACTCTCCTAGAAAGGGTCAGCATGTATGCACCGGGGAGTAGGGCAACCTTACCTCGTCTTCGGAATCCAGGCGCAGGTCTTCAGATCCGGTCCACTCACCAACAGCCTCCTTGTCGAGATCGTCGATAGCTGGATTACCCACGGGACTTCTGATGGGCACATAATCCACCTGGTCTGACAGAAAGCCATCGTGAATGCCACCAACAGAGTGCAATGAGAGTGCGTGCGATAGCCTGGAAACATGTCTCGAATGCAGATTACTATGACCAACAGGAGTCATCCCGTCGGGCTCAGTCGTTGGTTGGCTCGGCGGACGAACAAGATCAAGACCGTCTTCGCTATCTGGAGACTGTTGCTGCGCCCTCGGGAGTGGTTCCTCCTCTGGTGGCTCCTCCTCCTCTGGTATATCGAGGCCGAATCCACGGACAAAGTCCGGACGACTGCTTCCACGACTGATGCTAGCAGGGGCAAATGACGGTATCGACAGGGGGACACGACCCTGGGGTGCAAGAATCCCAAGTGGAGACTGTATCCGATGCTCGGCCTGGTGTTCAATGGTATCAGAACCTAGCGTGGCACTTGGACCAAACGGATTAAAGGCCGAGGCCGGATTGACAAAGGGTGGATGGACGAGAGATAAGCTATGGCCATGCCGATTGTGCAATCTGGACGGAATTTGCGAACCCGGGGAGGAGAGGTCAAATGGTTGTTGAGGGGAACTGGCCAAGGAATTTGTAGCCGAGGCATTCTGAGACTGCTGCAACTTGTTCAATTTGAAATAGAGGAGCGATGGATCCGCTGGTGATGATATCTAGAAACTGTTGAGCACGCAGATCACCATGCCAGATCAACGAGGCACTGACTGAAGTGGCACGGGCATGTGATGCATGGACAGAGACGGAACCACCTGAACCTCGTTCAACACCCAGTCGCTCGAGCTTTTCTTCGATAACTTGCTGCAGAAGTGCGTCCCAGGCAACCTGGCAGGGAAACCCGTCAAGAAACGAGAAAGACGCACTCGACACGCGTCACGTACCTTTCCGGGCAAAAACACGTCGACAGTATCAGGAATGTGGTGCCGCCAGGTATCTGGAGGGTACGGGTCTCCCGTCGTGACCCCTGGAAGCATCACCACGGGCTCCTCGTGGCTGGTTGTGGGCATGGGCGTACGCGCCCATGGAGGCCGGGTAGGTGGCAGGTTCTCGGTGGCAGGTATCGTCTCGACTGGGAGGTTGATAATGATTTTTTTCCCTTTTTGAGCAGGCGGAGGAGGAGCTGGGGGCAGCGGGCTGTGTTTACGGCCTGGGCCACCCAGAGGTGCCTTGGGAGGACCGCCAACACTGATGCTCGGTGCACGTCTGCTCCGCGGGAAGTTGAAAGGCTGGCCGAACGGTGGCGCGACCAAAGGAAATCCCTGGGCGAGAGGCGTTATTGGTCCAGCCTGAGGATGCGGTGGATACGGGGGAAAGTGCGCGATGCTCGAGTGGCCTTTGTGGTGGTGCTGGTATGTTGGGCGACCAGGTGCGTTTGGGGGGAAAAAAGGCTGCATGGGAGTCTGGAAGGGGGGCGGGGGGAAGGGAGAGAAGATGTGGTGGGGGGGCTGCTGCATGTTGAGCGAGGGGGGGAGGAGATGGACTGGGAGAGGTTGTGCACCAGCCATTCAGACAAGACGTCGAGAGACAACAAAAACCGACTCGCTTCTACTCCCAATTCACGTGCTATCAAATACACAATAGCTTACGGAACTACTACTCTCCATACATATCGTCGTCGTCACTGTCAGACTCAATCTCGATGTACTTCTTCGCCTTGCCCCTCGCCGCACGCGCAGGCGCAGCAGGTCGCGTCTCGCTTATCACTATCTCGTCCTCCTCCTCATCGCTCTCAACCCTCTTCTTCGCCATGGGCTTCTTCGCTGCCGCACCCTTCTTCGCCACTTCTGGTGGTCTAACGTCACTTGTCATCCCCTCGTCATCATCGCTATTAATCTGTTTGGACGCTGCCTTCGTTGCTGCCGCGGGTTTACTCTGTGCCGTGGTCTTCTTCGTCGGTCGAGCGTCGCTTGTCGTCGCCTCGTCCTCATCGCTGCTGACCTTTTTAGCAGCCTTCTTCGCTGCTGTAGGTTTACTCTCCGAGGGCTTCCGCACCGTGTTCTTCTTCGTCACCTCAGAAGGCCCAGCCTTGCCAAAGAAATCAGTCACAGCTGCCTGCATCGTCTTGCTCTTCTTTACCACAGGCCGGATAGACGCTCCATCGTCGCTCTCGTCCTCATCCGCCGGCCTTGTAAAATACCATATTAGATACAGCCTTTTTATGCATGAGATGAAACCTACGACTTGCGCTTCGGTCCATCCTCGGCTTTTTCCTTTTCTTTCCCTTTTGCTTGCACAACGGGTGGTGAATCGAACATCTCGATGTCCGAGTCCGATTCCACTTTTGCTGGTGCCTTCTTCACCGGTGCCTTCTTGGGTGCGGGTCCAGCCTTCTCCTCGCTCTCTTTCTTAGTGGCTGCCTTCTTGGGGGCTGGAGGAGGCTTCTCGTCCCCACTCTCTTTCTTGGAGGGTCCCGCGACAGCTGGCTTCGGTTTCGGCTCCGCCTTCTTCTTAGCCGCGGCCTTGGTAGGTTTGAAGTCGTCTTCTGATCCATCAGAAACCGCCTTGTGTCCCGTCAACGACTTTCGGTGTTTCAGCGTCGCCTGCCCCTTCTTGATCTTTTTCCCGTTGGCGTCAACCATAGTCCTGCTATTGAACTCTTGGCATGATTTCTGTGGTAAACCGTTCACCAAGCTAGAAAATCATCTGTTTGATTCGCACTTACACCCCATTCCAGCAAAAACTTGTTCAAGTCATCGCTCCAGAGCGAGATAGGAGTACGCTCAAGTAGCGTGAGCAGCTCCTTTTCCTTGTCCCCGGCTTGTTGCAAGAGTTTCTCGATCTAGTAGTCCCGGATCAAATCACTGTGACCCGAGAACAAGACCCGAACCCAAACATACCTTTTCCTTTGTCAAACTCCAAATTGGCATCCCCAACAGGTAATCATAATCTGTCGAACCGGCAACGTCCTCGGCTCCCTCATCTTCATCAGGGTTGACAACCTCCTCTGTCTCGCCCGCTGCCTTGGCCTTGGCCACCTTGGGGAACGGACGGAATTTGAGCTTCCGCAATTCGACCATGATATCTGCTTTCTTGCGGTTGGACACGACAAGTTCCTTGTCAATGATCATCTTGACGAAACGCGCCTGGTTATTCAACTTCTCTAACTGTAATTGGAGCTCGTTGGCCATATGATCCTACAGTCCTCGTCAATTTCGATACGCATCCAACCATTCCTTACTTACCTTTCGCTTCTGGTAGTAAGCTAACCGTCGAGGGTAAAACTCTTCAATAATCTCCTCGGGCGACGCATATTTCTGAATCTTTCCATCGAAATTGAAACAAACCATGTTACTCGTATTGATCTTGCCCGTCAACTTGAAGAACTCGACCAGGCCTTGTTCCTCTGCCTTCTCGAGATCCTTTTCAGCCATTGTAACGACAAAGTGGACGTTGACATTGTCATGGTGTTCTTTATAGTCCTATTTGTTACCCCTTCTCAGCCATCTGTGCGGAAATGCAACTAGACGAAACAATACCTTAATAACACCGTCCCCTTTCTCTCCAATCATGCTTTCCAATTCGGCCTTGTATGACTGCGTCCACTTGTGAATAGGCAACTCGGTAATTTCCACGGTCGTATCGTTGATCTTGCGCACGACGCCGACGACATCGTACTTGTGTTCCCCAACCTTTCTGATAGTGCCCTTGAAACCGCGCCACCAAGGGAGCATAGGAACTATCTCTTCACTAGCCATGAGCCGCCGTATATTGGCAACAATGTCCTCTGGATTGTAGCAAGGGACATTGGTACTCCAACCTATCATTTCAGTATTCAACACGTATATTAATACGAAAGAGAAGCAGTTGATTCTCACCCGTGCCTATTCCCTCGGCACCGTTGACGAGCACCATCGGGATGACAGGCATATAATACTCGGGCTCGATCCAGTCATTGTCGTCTTTCAGATACGTCAACAGCGGTTCGTCGTCCGGATTGAACATCGTTTTGGTCAAGGGTGCTAACTCGGTATTGATATACCTAGCTGATGCATGGTCTTTACCGCCCATATCACGCGTTCCGAATTGACCATTCGGTAGCAAAAGGTTCAAATTGTTTGAGCCAACATAATTCTGAGCAAGGTTGACGATCGTCATCGTCAGCGAGACTTCACCGTGGTGGTACGCCGCAACTTCAGAAACGTAACCGACGAGCTGTACGACTTTGATCTCCTTCTTGAGCTTGCGTTTGAAACAACCCCAGATAACCTTTCGTTGACCTGGTTTGAGACCATCCGCGACAGATGGTATAGATCGGATGTTGTCAGCCATCGAGAACAATATCAGCTCCCTGTTGATGAAATCCGAGAACGGGATCTCGTCCATGTTGTGATCAAGGTACGTCCCAGGCTGCATGCGAGTCAGACAATCAGTTGGTACTTTGGTACTTACAAAAAAAAATTCCTTACCTTGAACTGGCGGAGCCATTCTTTCCGCTCATCAGCCTTTTTCTTGCTGAATGCGAGCTCGATAAGTTCTTTGTCACCTTCCTGCGTAGAGGCAAACGGAATCATGTGCTTCTGCATGTTGCTAAAATAATAACGCCCATCGGCATCGTCGCTGGTTCCAAGACCCTGTCACATTCCCCTACGGTCGGGACACAGTCAGAAAGCACATAGTACAAACGAACCTTGTAGTACTTTGAGGACCACTTGTCCGAACCAGGCGTTCGCTCCACCCATTGCTCGTACTCCGGTATGGTGAAGAAATCAATGTGTTGCTTTCCTTTAGTCACTCGTACAATGGGTGTCACGAACTCAACAAGGAAGTCGGGAAGTTTGAGCAACGAAGGGTAGAAGTGGTCCAAAAAATTGATAATTAGGCCCTTGATGTGGGAGCCGTCGTGATCCTACTCAGAATTAGCCTAGAGTTATGTAAGAGCTTTGGACACTGACCTGATCAGTCATAATCATCAGACGACCGTAGCGCAGAGTGCTGATGTTCGTATACTCCTTGTTATGCTGAAGACCCATGATCCTCTTGATGTTCTGAATTTCTTCGTTCTTCATGATCTGATCATGCTTGGCTTCTCGTACATTCAGCAACTTGCCACGCAAGGGGAAGACACCAAAATTATCGCGTCCAACAACAGCAAGACCAGCAACCGCGAGTGCCTTGGCCGAGTCTCCTTCCGTCAGGATGAGGGTACACCGGTGAGCATTTTTGGTTCCAGCATTGTTGGCATCAGCTAGCTTGGTCATGCCAGTAAGGCTATCACAGGGTTAGGACACGTACGGCATATACATGGTGACTACTCACCGATTGCGCTTCGTCCCATCGGTCTTCTTGATCTGTTGATCTGCCTTGAACTGTGCCCAGTTCAGAACGTTATCGATAATGGAGGACTTCAACACTAGTGAGGTTTATATAAATCTCGATGTCACAGAAAGAATTCGAGCCAACCTTTCTTCATAAAATCTTCAGATAAAGCCGGCTTCGTACCAAATTTGGACGCGGTCAACGTCAATGTCTCTTTCGTTTGACTGTCGAAAGTTGGGTTCTCGATAAGAGCGTTCACGAAAACCCACATATGGTTCTTGATCTGTGCAGGTTTGACCTTGGCACCCTTGTTCTTCTTCTCAATCGCCGTGATAAGATTTTTGGCGATTTGGTCCGCTATGAGCATGACATGGCTACCACCTTTAATCGTCGCAATCGAGTTGGCGAATGAAACCTGTTGGAACGACCCTTCCGAGACCGCGAAAGCGACCTCCCAACGCGGACCAATTTGCTCGTAGATCATGGTCGGTTTCGCCTGCACAGCGCCTCCAGAAGCCGCGGCTGCCTCAGCGGCGGCAGATTCTAGGTACATCTCCACGTACTGTTTGAAGTTCTTGATCTTCAAACGCTCCTCGTTGAGATAGACCTTGATGTCCTTGACAGTGCCGGCCATATCGTAAACACGCCTCTTGAGAAGGGACAAAGTGTCTTCATCAATACGCTCCATTCCAAAACGTTTTAGGTCTGGCCTGAAGGTGACTTTCGTATACTCCTCCCCTCTGCCGTTTTTCGTGATCCTTGCAGTTCCGCATTTGCTCATGTTGTGCGTCCATGTCTGTTTGTACTTTTGACCCGAGTTCTTATCCGCGGTGTCGATAGTGAATTCATGCGAGTAGATGTTGGCCAACTTGGCACCATAACCGTTACGACCGCCCGTCAGTTTCTTTTCGTCATCGTCATAGTTGGAAGACGACAACAGGTGACCAAAGATCAGCTCGGGGATGTACATCTTTTCCTTGCTGTGCATCTCGATAGGTATACCGCGACCATTGTTGTAAACGGATATCGTCCCTTCCTCAACGTCGACACTGACTTTGAGCGTGTCCATGTTGGGATCGTTAATCTTGAGAGCACTTGAGTGAAAAAAACATGTTCTACGAAGTAGCATACATACCTTGTTGTCTGCCGCGTTCACTAGAATCTCGTCCACAATCTTGAAAAAGCCCGGCACATACTTGACTTCACGATGTACCACGCGATTGTTCCCAGAATCATAGGTCCACATCAACTGAGTAACGGTCTCCACGCTCCCGATATATGAATCAGGCCGTTTCAGGATGTGCTCGAGTTGAGTTAACTAGTAGTTCGGGATTAGGGTTGACAAGCATCGCGCAGGGACGGAGTAACGAGTACCTTTGTGTATGTTTCCGACGCTGTTTTCTTTTTTCCATTTGTCGCGAGAGCTGTAGGTCGTGTGGAATGCTCATTATCAGAGTCACCGCTAGCCTCATCGGTATCTGAGGCACTCTTGTTGGTGTTGTTGTCCTTTGCTGCGAGTACTTTCTTCTTCGGAGCTGCTTTGGATTTCGGAGCAGCCTTGATCGCCTTTGGGGCAGGTTTCAGGGCGCTTTTCTTGATGGGAGCTTTGGCCTAACACAGACAAGTGGCAGGATGAACGCGCAGCAAAAATGGGATGAGAACACATACGATCTTCTTTGCTGGGGGAGAATAATCTTCGCTTTCAGTTCCTGAGATGTTGTCGAGGTCGAAATTCTCGGCTTCTGACGAGCTCATCGTCGAATGTCGCGTTGCGTGTCGTAGTCGTGCGTAAGACGCGGTTTAATCCAAGGACGCGTTTGTGGTTTGAACACGTGACCCCGTCAGTGGAGTCCGCTAAGTACAGTTCAACTCTGACTGAGCCTCACTGACTCTTCTAAGTATTCCCGATCGGCGACCGAACGACGATCAGTTAGGCTACTTGTCATAATCTCCCAATGGCCCGAACTTGCTGGCGTTGACAGTGTCGTCATCGGATCGCTGAAACGAAAGGGCCTCTAGAGTCTAGCGGTGAAAGGTGGGCTGTGTATCGCTACGACCGAACGTTCACGATCATGATGATGCAAATGCATTGTCTTCTCCTCTTCACAACACAGTCCGTTTGGTCAAGCTATGGCTACCATAAGCTGTTGACCTTGTGGTGACACTGCTGTGCATCAAGCTTCAAGACCCACTCATGTCCCTTGGCACAAAACTCCAATGTAAGCTTCTGCGAGTGACCCGGACAGCGGACATCATGGGTCAGTATTGGCACCTGTCATGATCAACAAGTCAACAAGGGCGTATTCAATGTTTCACACAGGCCACTTGCTTTCGACATGTGAAAATGCAAGCTGAAACAACCCCGGTACAGATCCGTTTGCGAAAACCCCAACTAATGGACAGACACGAATTTCGATTTATGGACTGATGCAGCTGCACGGAATTCCTGGGATGGTGGTCTCTCGGACCAACGTAGCAAAGAGGTAAACCTTCATAGACGTTGTAGAGAATGCACAGTGCTGATCGGCGGCGATGGCTGGTAGAGGCACATGCCTTATGTCTGCGAATTTGGAATCACTCTGAAACCATGCGAATTTCAGTTTTCTGTCCCAAGCTCGCGTCGGCGGTGCCTACAATTCGCAAATAAGTCACCACATTCGGGTTGCTATGAAGTGACCAAGGTATAAAGTAACCCAATCACCGATTTTTTGGTCCCAACATCACATCTATCTTCTATTCATTCTCGAACAGTACGAGCCCACAATGACTAAGGAAGCCTACAACGAAGTGAGTGGAATGATGTAGCACTCCGCCTAAATCGGCCATTAACAAGTCCGTGTCAAAAGGTCGTCAATGCGCCCCATAAGGCCAAGCTCTCCCATGAGCTCGTCGCCGCCGCCGCCTCCTGGGAGGTCCGCTATCCCCTCTTTCGACACGAGACATGCTAATTGTCTTTTAGGCCATGAAAGCGTGGAATGAGCACAAAGAGAAAAACGGCGAGAGTGTCAGCCATAGCAAGGCAAAGGAATTTTTGTGCGTCACATGCAATTGCTTATGTGCAGTTGTCTAATGAGTGGAATTGACAGCGCGGCCGCTGGTGGCGCTTTTATCGACCATATTGTTGAAACCAAGGGTCTCGATGCGTTCGACAAGGCCAAGGCCAAGGAACATGGTATGTGATCCGCAAACAAGCAGAAAATTTGACCTTGGCTGACATTATGTGCAGCTGACACGTACTTGCCAAATGAATTTCGATAGACGCGACACTCTTCAATATCCTTGGACTTGGTTTTAGTTATCCTTAACGCGAATGCTTGTATACACAAAGTAGCCCTTACTTGAATTACAAAGGTGATTGTAGTAATCAAGTTGTTACCTTTGAATAAGCAGAATGCGATCAGAAATCGTGCGCGAGTGAAATTTCAACAAAATTTGATTTTCCTGCTTCAGTCTTCAAGCTTCAAGCTTTGGCAGAGTCACAATGGCACCGTGTAAGTGACCGACCGTCTAATTTGAACAGAGGTCGTCGTGAAACCGTGAATACTAGGCTACTGTAACTCGTACCTGATCTGAGCGCACAACCCGAAACATTTCGGGGCAACATCCGAGTTCAGTATACTCCTACTAGTTATAACGGTAACAGTAGATACAGTAGTGCTGTTCGACTCAAGCTTAACCTCGCAAATATTACTCTGATCCTACAAGGATTTCTGTAACGTAACCGTAGAGCATTCTGAAACTGTAGATACATCTCGATAGATCACAGGCACCTCCGTTGATGGGATTCAAGATCCCAGACCGCGATCTTTATCATTTTTCCGTTCTTGCTTTTGTTTCTGAGAGCCTTTATCTGAGGTCCTTTGTCGACTCCTCCAAAGACAGCAAACTACATCAGTACTGCAGCACTTTACTTACAGCATACTTATGTACTTATTGGAACTTATCCCAACTTGTTACCATTTGCTGAGCGCCCAGTGAATTATAAGTAGACTTTAAATGTTGCTGATGTCCCTGAAGCATGCAAGTGAGTGTCAAGTAGTACATTAAGCTGGAACAAGTGATACTACATGTAACTACTATGAACCAAGCACTGCAACTGGTGATGTGGTGATGAGAAAAGTTGTGAGCAGATGCAATTCCCAATGAGCCCACCAAGTGCAGGGAGTGAGGGGTGCGTTACCCTGCAGATGCTCCTGTGTCTCTGACAGACATTGCTGTGAGATGGTCTGTGCAACAGCCTTGAATGTCCCTTGCATCACTAATTTTGGCTGTGTCCTTAGACACACTCAGATAGGCATGTCAGAGGAGAGGTTGTGGATGACCATGGAGATGTCCTTGGAGACCAGTTTGGCTTTCACGCTGGCTAGGACATGGAGTATGCTAAATGGGTAAATGAGCTAGGGAAATGTGAACTGGTGACTCAACTTACCCAGGTCCAAGGCATGTGAGGCCTTTGCAGATATACATAGTGCAGATCCGTCACATGAGGACTGCTTGGTTGAGAGATCTCTGAGCCCGGTATTCATCATCAACTCAACAATCACAATCATGTCACAATGACTCGACAAGAAATCAAGCACCTTCATTTATATCAGTAAAAATGCCATGCGAAAACGATTGTACACACTTTAATTTGGGCTATTGTGTGTTTCATACCCAGAGATGCGAGCATGGCAATGACAAAAGGAAGTAGATAAGCACATATGCCAGGGACTCTTGAAGTTGTCCAGCTTGATGTCATGATGAAAAAGGTTGTGCAAGTGGATGTACTCAATGCGGGATATCTGTGATGAAGAGAACATGAGTAAAAATAGTGTACTAGTATGCAATGCCTAATGTAGGTGGTAACTGCATTGTGTTTGGAAGTGGTAAAACAGTAGGATCTAACTTTGAGATACTGATTGTGCCAGGTGTGCATGTACTGTGAGCCATTTTGTCATCTGGATCGAGTAGTCATCAGGTAAAAGGAACGACAAGAGAGATGGTGCACAGGAGAGACGGCACAAGATAGGGACACTTCATGAGAGAGAGATGGCAATGGTGAGAAAGACAGCATCCCAAATCCACACTGTGTTGTCATCAAAAGACAAAAGATGATGCACTTTCCATCTGGTCAAAACTTGCTGATGTGACCTAATCAGTGTCCCTCGAAGGGACCAATAGTGACAGAGCTTGTCTTGAAATCCCAAATGTACAGTGCTGTTGAAAGACCTGGAAATGATGTACTTTCCATCTGGGGAAAATCTGGCTGATGTGGCCCAATTAGTGTGTCCTTTGAAGGGCTCAGCGATGATAAAGCCTGTCTTGACAGCTAAAATGCACACTGTCTTGTCGTTCAACTCAGATATGACACCCTTTTGATTAAATAAAAATCTGACTGGTGTGACCCCTTGAAGTGTGTTCTGTGAAGGGCCCAATGACGATAGAGCCTGTCTCGGCATCCCAAACACAAAAACACTGTCTTGTTGTTTGACCCCAAGACAATGTGCTTTCTGGCATCAGGGGTGAAAACCTGACCATTGTGACTGTTGAAGTATGTCACTTGAACTGCCCAGTAAGCTCGGCATCTCAAAGATGCACCATGTTGTTGTAAGACCTGGAGATGACATGCTTTCCATCAAGTGAAATCCCAATTGATGTGATTGTTGAACATTGAAGTGCATCTCCATCAGTGTGTCTGTTGAAAGGTCTGTTTGTGTGGCAATTGAGCCAAGTACACTAAAGATGGCCCTAAACTGTCACATGACTATGTTGATTAGGACAAACAGTAACAAACTTAACTTGAACTTGAACATGCAACCACACAGCAGTCTTTGAAAAAAAAAGTAAGTCCACTCCACCACCTCAGCAATGATGATGACAACAGGCAAGGGTAGCACAATAGCACACCCACCATCACTGTAACAACAATGACAATGAGGCTGAGGACACGACGAGGGCAGGGTCAGCACAACAGCATACCCACTATTGCAATGATGACGATGACAGCAAGGATGGCGCAATGCACCTCCACCTCCACCTCTATGGTGATGACAGAAGGGATGGTGCATGCCACAGCCCACCAATCACCTCAATGATGAGGACAAGGGCAAGGATGGTGCAATGGCGCACTACCATCCAACGATGGCCACAAGGATGAGGATGACACAATAGCATATCTATCCATGGCAATGGCTACTGCAGAGATGGTGTGTGCCATGGCCCACTCACCACCTTGATGATGAGGGTGGGGGTACTGCAATAGTGAACCACCACCCAACAATGACGACAGTGATGACTGACGATATTAGGCACAGTGCATGTCAGTTGCTGTGGTGCATTCACAATGATGAGGGCAATGGCAAGGACTGCACAACGTCATGCCCACTACACCACGGCGATGACAAGGGCACAACTGTGCACCCACTACCACAGCGATGACAATGGGGATGAAGATGAGGACGGTCCAATGGCCCACTACCACCTCAACAATGATGAGGGCAAGGCTGGTGCAATGGCACACCTCCTACCATGATGATGGTGGAGGGTGAGAATAGCACAACAGACATACTCATGATGATGACAAGGTGAGGAGGCTCGACTGCGCACCTGCCACCATAGTGATGACGATGAGAATGAGGGCAAGGACGGTGCAACAGGCCACCTACCAAGACGATGATGGAAGGTGAGGACAGTGTCACAACCCATCCATCACACCACAATGAGGAAGATGAGGGCAAGGATGGTGTCATGGCCCACTGACCACACCATGACAATGTGGGCAAAGAGTTCAAGGATGTATCACATAATATTTGCAAGGTGACTGGTGACAGCTGGTGCTATGTGTGAGTTTGGCACAACAGTAGATTTAGTTCCATTGTGTGCATGTACTTATACATTACTTATTGGTCTTAATGTGCACTTGTTTTCACTTCCATAAGTCGAGAATAAGCAGAGAATAAGCATCAAAAGTAAGTTTATAAACAGCCAGCAACTTGCCCAAGTAGTGGACCCTACTGGTACAAGTGTAGATTTACTTTTTTCTCGTCCTACTTGATATCTACTTATCTGTACTATAAGTAGTTATAAGTAGTTATAAGTGGCTGTAAGTAAATGCTACGGTGCTGATGTAACGATGGTGAAGGGAGCACAGAGGGTTGACAGGGCATTGACTGGAGTCCAAATTCACAAGTTGAAGTGACCATGAAAACGGACATGGAAGATTTCAACTTTTTAGATTATTAGGATCGGCAGATGGTAGAGGAACAAGGCAAGCAAGAGCAGGTATACCAAAATGCCAGGGCTAGTGTATCCTCCTGTCTCAGCAATGCCCACTACATGTGTTCCTGCAAAGCTGGAGGCCACTGTACCCTGGGTGTGTCTAAATGGAAGTTGGTTCCATAATGTCATCATCAACTCTTCGAAGGTCAGCTTGAGGGCATCCGGCTGAGGCTGATGGAGGAGAATGACAGGCAAAAGGGTATGGGTGATAATAAAATACTTGGTGAGGAAGGCATCAGGATTCAGTATCAGCAGAGTTGCTGACATGATTTGTCTTGCTTTGCCTGTTTCTTTTTCTTTTCTTTTTTGTTGGTATTGAGATGATCTTTGCACTTGTACTAGTAGTGGAGGTATTGTTAGATTCATTGATTTGCCGTCGTGAGATCATGCAAGTGAATCATAGGACAAATAACACTGAGGATATAACCACTCTCTCTAGCACTTCTTGAGAACTGAGAGCATTTGATACATGGCTCCAGACATTGGTGTGACAAAGAACCTCAAAGCATTGTCACACACAAATACTTCGGGAGACCAGAGATTGCATAGGATAGTACTAGAGGAGAGAAGTACATCCAAGTGCGTAGAACTGGCTGGGGAAATGCCAGTGAAGAGGGTAGAC
>JBBPLF010000627.1:0-19383 GCA_038089615.1 Aureoboletus auriporus
CCTATCTTCTTCTCCCCATTAGGTTTCTTTCACCTTTTCGCTTTACTTGTTGAGTCACACTTTACCTTTTTCTTACACAACCTTACAAACGCCTGACGCACATTTGTTGAGTCACACTTTGCCTTTTCTTACATAATGGACCAAACCTCTCCTCATCACCATTCTCCTTATATGGTGACTCGTGTTCCTTTACCCATTGATACATAGCCCATACTGCACACATTGCCTTATGCAGTGCGCAGTCACATAGCCCTTACTGCGTTCACTGGATTGCGCAATATCATATATCGTATAAGTAGTTACCAGACTCCACCTGTGTTTCCCCAGCTAGTTCTATGCAATCCAGTGTTGTTACTTAGCACATCCACGAGTCCCAAGTGTGCACATTAGGTAGTGAGACACTTCTTCTCTTTGCTTTGCCCACAACAAGTCTCCGAAGTACTTCAAGTGTTCGCTGTGCTACGTTCTGACGCCCAGCATTAACAGCTGGGCTCCACAATATTAAGGCTATGTGGTGGAAGTGAACATGAGGCATTGCATAAAGAGAGCAATGCCAAGAAGAAGATAGTCCATTATGTAAAGAAATGTGGTTCTGATGGTTCCCAAAGGATTTCCATGGTTCTGGCAGAAGATAAAACTAGAACGGAAAAGAGGACAAGTGTCTGGCAAAGACATGAGGAGAAACAATGAGTCCATAAACATAAGGAAAAGATGGGTTATATGGAAAAACCATAACAGGGAGGGATTTTGATTGTTACATAATGCTCTAACATCGCTCACCAAAATGGTAGTATCCAAAATGGAAAGCAGCAAGGATCATTCATATGCACATAAATCAAAGATCAGCTACCTTTTTTCCACATATCAGCTACTAGGTCCAAAAGCTTGAATATGACAATAGGGGATGGGAGTGGGAGTGTTGCAAGGACAACAAGAAGAGTGGATGTGAGAGTGGTGTCTGGTGGGAGTGGATCAAAGTACCTGTCGAGTTTGGTGTTGGAGCTAGACAAAGAGCACGATGGAAGAGGGAAGTCAATAAATTTTGTGAGTGAGAGGTGTTCAGATGGAATTATCTTGTCACAAATAGGAATGGGAATCTCTGTTGGAATGGCTAAATTTGCACATTCTGTGGCAATGCTTTAGGCTGGAGCATCCTGAGTCTGCAAGTTCAAGCTCAAGTGCAACCATGGAGAGGGTGAGTGGACACTGGACAAGTTGGATATTTTCATGGCTCAGAAAGGTACTGGTGAAGCAGTCAGAAAAAAAAACTTTATAGGCTATTTTCTGGACAAGATCTGCAAAATGAATGGGATCATATAAATGACAAGGGAAGCCAATATGTTGAGTAACTTTAAACACGTGACCTAGAAAGCCAGTCACGTGCCAGTTAATAACCCCCCTGAAAATTCCTCCGACCAGACCCCTGTTAATAACTCTGTGAACTTCGGCCGTATCACCGAGGGTGAGAGAGGGGCGACATGGGTTGGATCCCCATGTGGCACCGCATGGGAACTAAAAAGTCAGGCTAGACCTACGAAAGTGGTCAGCTGCGCCGGCTCAGGGGTGGGAGCATACCACATTAAGGTCACTGCTGGCATCTGCCGACCGGGAATCTCCCCCTTCCCCACCCTCGTTCACCCATATAAGCAACCCGCGTCGCGGAGGGTCAGCACATCGTGCTTTTACTCCCTCTGTCTGGTGCTGCGGGGAGTTCCCTAAACGCCTCCGAGGTAGGCTGGGCGGTAGGGGCAGCGGTAAGCCCCCTGACGAGAGCTTTCGCAGGCTCGAAACCGCCGCTGCCGTGCGTCCACCCTTTTCGTCCCTCCTGTACCGCGCTGAGCACAGCCACCCCATCGCACGGTCCAAATCCTCGGAGATGGACGACTGGCGGACAGTGCATACGGATCGTAATTACCTCGGTCCCCTCTCTCGTGCACAGACTAGCAACTGGGACGCCTCCGGCGACCCAGTTGTGACAATGTTAATAACCGGTTATTAACCGGAGGGTTTTCGCCCGTACCCTAACACTGACAAAGATAAGAATCGATTGGGAACTGATCTTCCTGGAGTAACAGAGAACAAAAGGACATGCAAGGTGAGGGATTGGCCGGTCAATGGAAAGCGCAGTACTAACGAGGAGGCAAGAGTCCAACGAAACCGAGTCTTCCTCCAGAATCGTTAAGCGAGACAAGACTGAATTCGATTGCCCAGGTGTCATGTGCGTGGCGTTCTTCGCCGACGGAGAACATCTCGTGAATGGTGGTGCTAGCGGCAAAATTCGACATTGGAGAGTGCAAGATGGAGCGGAGGTCGGATCGCTGAATGCGGGAAGCGCTGTTTAGTACAGCATTGCGGGATGGAAAGTGGATCGTGAGTGGGACGAAAAAAGGCGAAGTGATAGTGTGGGATGCAAAGACCCATGAGAAGGTGAGGTTGATTAACGACACACACAGGATATGATACGCAATGGACATCTCACCAATGGAACGTGTCGTTCTCGACTGGTAAGCGACTGCTCGGGCCCTTCAAACATGACCACTATGTAGTTTCAGCCCAATTTTCACCCGACGGAGGTCTCATTGCCACTGCGAGGTGGCAGCGTAACTCTGTTCGATGACATCTGTCGTCGAGGAGGGAAAGCTCCTCAGCGAGTCTCTGGCCACCGTAAAGATCCAGGTGGGCAGATGAAGCGTCATCTCGTGCGTCTACTCGTTCCCGCAGCTCGTTTTCTGACAACATCGCCAGGACAGCGACGTCATCATCGTGATGGACGCGCTCAAGAGTGCCAGTTTCATGCTCGCCGAACTCTGCACTTCCTCTCTTTCTCCAAAGCAGTATTATGAACTCTGTACGGCCCCGTCTCTTTCTTCCACACATCCACCCATGCAGTATAGACATGGCCGTTTTCGATACACTCTGTCATGCTGCACACACTCAATCCCGCCAGCACTTCGCCGATTTGTCCAATACGCCGAAGACGTGATGGAGATGAGCAGAGGCGTTTTGAATCCCATCCGTGGCTTGTTCCTCCGACATTATCTCAGCGGTCAGACAAAGGACTACCTCCCTATCGGGACCGAATCTGGGTAAGCGCATTCCACACAGCTCATTTCCTTCTCACACCCCCCAGTCCCCAAGGTAACCTCCAAGACTCGATCCCGTTTGTCCTCACAAACTTTATCGAGATGAACAAGCTCTGGGTCCGTCTCCAACACCAAGGTCACTCGCGCGACCGCGAAAGGCGCGAAATAGAGCGTCGAGAGTTGCGTATCCTCGTCGGTACCAACCTCGTTCGTCTCTACCAGCTCGATGGCGTCGATTTGGACATGTACCAGCGAAATATACTCCCTGCCATATTGGAGCAGGTCGTCAACTGCAACGACGTCATTGCCCAAGAGTATCACATGGAGGTCGTCATCCAGGTGTGTCTCTCCCCGTCTGTCTTCCGCTCTCATTGAACCTATCCTTGGGACTTAGGTATTCACCGATGAATTTCACTTACATTCGCTTGGTTTTTTTTTATCCGCCACTGCTCAACTCCATCTGAAAGTGAACATCAAACTCATTGTCATTGGCAGACTCACCGCTTACGCCGCACGCGAAGCAGAAAACGAGGACCCCGATGAGACAAAGAGGCAGGAAGAGGCTGCCGCAAAGAGACTGGCGGAAAAGGTTCGGTTGGCGAGGGAGAGCTTACCATCAGCCGGAAGTCCCCAGGGGCGAGGGCGAGGATGCCTGGGGAAGTGCAGTCGAAGAGTCAGAAAAGATCATCGAAACCACCTTTGAAGAGGACGAAAAGGTAAACGGGATGTCATCAGAGGATGTGAAAGGCAAGGAAAAGGACAAGGAGGGTGTATTCGTGAAGAGGTTTCGTGGCATATCAGAAGATGTCCAGTTGTTTGAGGTGTTTTGGAAACAAGTTGTCGAGCTTATCAAGGTGCGTCAACGAGTGACCGACGGACGACGTCTCACCTGTAAATGTAGGCTCGGCCAGACCTGTCAATACAAGATGTCACAGCACTCTTGGTCTCGCTCACCAACCTCTCTCTCAGTTGTTACCCAGACAGACTTGAACATGTCGACCAAATTTTGGGATTTCTTCATTATAGCTCAGACTTGCATGCTCCTCAAACTGCTGCAAATCTTGCAGCACTTCTCGTTGCCCCATCAATTCATACCAATCCGTCCTTACGTTACTTGCTATCCACCGTTACGTTCCACTACTTATCCAACAACTCTTTTCAACGCGCCGCTCCATCGTCGTCTCGAGCGTGCTCAAGAATGAAACCGTGATCGAGACCCCCGTAGATGTGGATGGTGTTTTGGACCTGTGTCATGTATTAATCAAGGATCAGACAGACGCCATTGGTGGGTCAGGGGCGAAAGATGTGAAAGAGATACGACGACAGGGACCTTATATGGTCGAGAAAGAGGACGTGGCCGAGGAGCAGGGTTGGCTGGCGAGGATGGTCCACTTGTTCCGGGCCGAGTCGTTGGCCGTCCAGTTCGAGGTGGGTTTTGTCCATTACGCGAGACCACCATGCTGATACAGTACTAGTTGCTGCAAACTGCACGTCGTCACTTTGAGGCTGGAGGTGAACGAATGCGTTATACGTTCCCTGCACTCATCACCTCGAGCATGGAGTTGTGTCGGCGGTACAAAATTCGCGAGCATTTGGTAAGAACTCAAGTACTCTGTCTAGTTATCTTTTCTCACTACCAACGCAGGAAGACGACTGGCAATCGAAAGTAACCATCATTCTCAAATTTGTCCGCGAATGCACCTCGATCCTCGCAACCCAAATCGACTCGCCATCCCTCGGTCTCCGTCTCTTCCTCCTCGCCGCCCAAATCGCCTCTGAATGTGGATCTGGATTCGAAGACCTCGGGTACGATTTCTACGTGCAAGCCTTTTCCGTGTACGAAGACTCGATTTCGGAGAGTCGGGCACAACTTGCTGCGATCACGTTGATCATTGGGACATTGCAGGGGGCGAGGGTGTTTGAAGTGGATGGGTATGATACACTGATCACGAAGGCGGCGTTGCATGGGGCCAAGTTGTTGAAGAAACCACATCAAGCGACGGCGGTGCATGCAGCAAGTCATTTGTGGTGGCAAGAGGCGGCGTTGGAGGAGGTTGAGGGCGATGGTGAGACAGAGAGTAAGGAAAAGGAGGAAGGCGAAGGCACCAAGGCTGTGAGTATTTTCCTTGTTGCTCCTCCGTCACGTTTTTATGGGCGTTTTTTTTTTGGGTGCCAAGTACCCTCACCAGGATAGTAAGCGGGTTCTGGAATGTCTCCAGAAATCGCTCCGGATCGCACATTCGGCGACGGAAGAAATCGTCACCGTTCAAATATACTGTGACACACTCGATAAATATCTGTACTACTTTGATCGCGGGGCTCCTGCTGTAGGTTTCTCTTTGGATCGATGGGCCGCGCTCGACTGACGTTTGACACAGGTTGCCCCTAAATTCATCGTCTCTCTTGTAGAACTCATCACCACGTCCATCGACACCATCACCTCTCCCTCCTCCTCCTCCTCCTATCTCCACCCATCCCAACGTACCGAAGGTGTCACCTCGCCCGACATGATCCAGCGCCATTTCCGAAACACGTTGCAGTATATCTATTCCAAGAAGACGTCGGAGAATCCGGGGCGGTATGAGGATGTGGAGGTGGTGGGTGCGTTTTTGAAGATGGGGATTACGCGGTAGTGTTAAGTGTAGATGTTTGATGTTTTTTTTTCCTTCTTTATGCGATGCGATGCGATGCGATGAGGAATGGTGGTGGACGTTGTTCGGAATCATTGTCGGGCCCTTTCTCTCTTTCGTTTCACAGCCATCTATGCACATTTCTTTGTTGTTGACGATTGGGCTTCTAAGCCCGGCCCGTTTATCTTCCTCAATTTGTTCTAAGTGTTTGGTAGACGCACACCGCTTGTACCAGTCAGTATCTGGTATCACAGAGGTCTAGAAACAGCAAGTTAGAGATTGAGGGCATGGTGCCCTGTCGTTTTGAATAAAGTTCCAGCGATGTGCTGATCCAACTATCATATTTGTGAAAGATTGAAGATGTGCTTAGAGTAGAACTCGGAAAGATGATGGGGGCTCAAGTCTATGTTAGAACCTAGATGTCCCTATACTACTGACAATCTTATATATTGTGCTACTCAATTGATAAAGTAATCATATAGATTACTTTATCTTCGACTTTAGGTGAGGCTGAGTATTGTTTGCACCATGTTTGGCCTAATGGATAAGGCTCGTTATCCAACACTCCCCCTCAAACCTTACTTAGGCCGAGTCCTTGAGAGTGATGGCTGTGCTTTGCGCACACGAGCACTTTTGTTAAGATATCAGCGGTCATCTCGTCGGTTGGGCAATATATTAGTGTTAGCCAGCCGGTTTTGATCCTATTCCTTATGTAAAGATTCTTTAGATCAAAGTATTTTGCTTGTTTGTGAAACTGAGCATTTGTTGTAATTGCAATGGCTGATTTATTGTCACCATAAAGTACAGTGGCCTTTGTCGGCTCATAACCAATCTCGGTAAACAGATTGCGCAGCCATATTATATCATGCCTGGCTTTCGCCATTGATGTGAATTCAGCCTCAGCCATAGATAGTGCCTGGGTCATTTCCCTTTTGGATGACCAGGTGATCGCACCTCCATTTAAAATAAATACATACATTGCCGCTTGTTGATGTGAGATCACTGTTGCTTGCGAAGCTCACATCTGCATAACCATGGAACTCATGGTTGACTGGGTTTCATTTATAAGTAATGCTGAGTTCCTTCCTCCCTTTTAGATATCGTAGTACTTGTTTTGCTGCGGTCCAATGGACAAGGCTCAGGTTTTGATTAAATGAACATAGTTTGTTCACTGCATACACTATATCAGGATGTGTGCCTATAGCGGCATACATGAGTGATCCTATCAGCAACGCATAATTTCTGTCATATGCTTCTGATGCATTATTTCTCTTCAGAGGTTCAAGTTTGATGTTGGGATCGAGAGGGGTGGAGACTGTATTCACATTTTGCATATCATATTTTTTGAGTATGCTCTTGATGTATTGCATTTGTCATACGGTTAATGTCCCTCATTCCCGGTCACCCATGAATTCAAGGCCAACAAGTTTGTTTGGCTTGCCTAAATCCGTAATATTGAAAAGCCTTTTTAGGTTTGTTTTAAGGACCTCCATTTGTTCCTTTATATTAGTGAAAAGTAGCAGGTTGTCAACCCATATGGTCATGATCTCAATAGTATTTCCTGTTTGTTGTATGTAGATGCAGACATCCAACAATAGTCGAGTAAAATTGATGGTGTTGAGTTTTCCATTGAGCTCTTTATTCCATTCTTGGCCAGATTGTTTTAAGCTGTAGAAAGTCTTTAATAATCGACATAAATAGGATATGCTGTCATTGTATTCATTGGGTTGGTTCATATAAATTTCTTCCTTGAGTGTACCATTTAGGTAAGCACCCTTTACATCCATTTGTTGTATTTCCCAGTCTTCTTGGACTGTGAGTGCAAGAATTGCACAGATTGTCTCAAGTCAGACAACAGGTGAGAATGTCTCATTATAATCCATTCCTGGGATTTGACTAAAACCTCTTGTGACCAGGTGTGCCTTATATTTTTGTAGGTGTCCATTTTTATCATATTTCTTGACAAAGATCCACTTATTGGTTATTGGCTTCCTGTCCTTGGGTACATTGGCAAATTTCCAGGTACCCATTCACTTTAATGTCTCAAGCTCAATCTTAATTGCCTTTTCCCATTTGGGCCACTCAGGTGAGGACATTGCTTCTTGGAGTGTTTTTGAATCTTTCTCACCCAAGTGAGATTCGCTCACTGTTGTATATACTGCAGCAGCAATTGCTGATGTTGATTCTATAGACTCCTGTTCATCATGGGTGTTGTCTGAATCACAATCATCCATTAATTCAGGTAAGTTTTCATTTATTTGCTCATTACTGTACTTGGCTTTTGATGCTTATTAACCTTAATTACAATGTTGTCATCTATTTTTCCATCCACTTTTCATTTCGGATGACTATTGTGAGTTTTGGACAGTGGTTTGATATATCCACTCTCCCCCTTAAGCCATTGTTGCAGTCGACTCATGATTGGCCAACGATATTCCTGCATTACCTTAATAGTTCATTTTGTAGCATCATAGTATTTGATTGCTTTTGGATGATCTTCATGCCCCACAAATATACATGTTCTAGCGCAGACATCCAATTTGTAGGAATTAAGCTCCTGATTTAAAATCTGTTAATGCTGGGCATCGAAACATAGTACAGTATTGTAGAGAGCCATAAGTCTCTACTCTTGCATATTGTCTAATTGTCACTTGGGTCATTCCCATCCTTATCCTTATCCCCTTCCTGACATTTTCACCTTCTACTGCAGCTGTCTAAAGTCATTTTTGCACTCTCTTACATCAACTCACAATAATCTGAACGTAATCCGCATAATCTGTGTTCCGCATTCACACTCGGGTTCCATCGCTGGTAAGTCCTTTTGTTCGTGTTACATTTATGACTCATTATATCAAGTCATATCATATCTTGATGACTTGAATTACCTTATCAAGTACTTTATTCACATATTCAGTTGTCTCCATGCTTTCGACAGGTATTGTGATGCATGTACTTTACTTGTTTCGGTCTAGGGTATGCCCAGGCTATAAAAGACTGTACTTAGACAGTTGAAAGGGATCTTTTTTGTCCTCCCATCTATTGTTCCCTTCAATCATCAACTGTCCTAAGGGCTTCCAGACAAGTTCTCATTGTTTTTATTGTTTTCTGCTTTCACATTCTTTGCATTACATTGTGCATTCTGTGGATCCACCATCAATTTTCAGCGGAACACTCCTGAAAGTCTTGGGTCCATCATAAAGGCTCTTCCCTGGTTGAAGGGTCTTGGCCTGTTGTCCCTCTTTTCATTCCTCTTGTGTGCCCCTTTAGGAGCAAACATATCACTCCCTTCTTACCACCCACAGCAGCTATCCAAGGTTTTGTGACTCATATTCCTGAGATCCAGAGCCTTGTACCTCTCTTCAACTGGAGCCCACCATGAGGGGTCCAGAGGAACCTAATAGAAGGACACTATGCCCAAACCCCCAAAAGGTTGAGTTAGAAAACCTACTTGTGTAGTTCCGCAATCTTAACCTTTCCAAAGATTCTGATTTTTTTCATCCTGTCACATTGCAACTAGCTGACATTGATAGATCCTTGTCACTCCACCTATCATCCGATCTGTCAAACCTATCAAATGTGTCGCACCATCTATCATCCAATTTGTCAAACCTGTCAGATGCACCCCACTTGTTATGATTCACCCCTATTCATTTTTCCTCTTGTCATCTTGCTTACTTCTCCAGGCGTTCCCGTCGGACGTCTTGTCATCTTGCTTACCTTTCTATGCATTCCTATCGGACACGTGTCTTGCTGTACAGCCCACTTGACATCATTGTTTCCCTTTCCGTCTTACTTGCTGTGTATTACTAAACATTCTTAGGAATTCCTTCGCATTCTATTGCTTAGTAATTCCTCTTTTCCTTTCCCTATATAAACTCTATGATACCACCAATGTACCTCACGCTTGACCTACCTGGAATAGCATCACCTTTGTACATCATCTCTGATCCCCCGGATCCCTTGTCTCCCTCATAGTCCTCGTCCTACTCTGAGTGGACGCTTCTTCAAAACTCTTGAAACCACCGACGATTGTCTCATTGTCAGAAGAACCCCTTGAACCCTTGAACCATCTATGACAAATGTTCGTCCTAGACAGAACCCCTGAATTGACCAGGTCTACGTTCACCTCTACCCGAGTTGAGTGTAACAAAAGGTCAAGCGTGCTCTAAACAGGCTACCATCGTCATAAGCCTTTATCACCATTTCCCACCACCGTCCCTCGACAGACCCTCGTTGGGGTCACCACCGAACTCCAGCTCAAGAACCTGCTTTTGAGCCCGAACTTGATCCCTCCCTCACTGACCTTGAGGAGGAACTTGACCTTGACACTACCCTTCTTACTGAAGAAGAACGAAGGGAAGACCTCAATTTAGCTCACACTTTGTCTGCCACCTTGAACATTCCACGAGTACCTACGCCTCCGTCGCCAACTCCAGTCGCCCCTCATACCAACCTCTTTGCAATATCCCCATCCTTGTTACCAGTAACTCCAACCATGTCCAACGCCACTCCTGCCATGAAACCCACTGAACTTCATATTGGAACTCCCGAATCCTTCAATGGGAACCCATCCAAAGCCATGATTTGGCTCAACACCGTTGTCTTTTATCTAATGGTCAATGACAAAGTATATGACTCTGAAGCCAAATGTGTTGCCTTTGCCCTATCCTATATGACGAAAGGAACTGCCGTTACTTGGGCAGCCACCTATTGCCAGAAAGCATTGAATGCAACACTGCCAGACTTAGAAACCTTCACCGACTTCCGAGCTGCGTTTAAAACCGCGTTTGAAAGAAAGGACACTGCTGAAAGAGCCACCGTCTGGCTTACCACCTACTGCATGCCTGAAAACGGCAACCTCTCTGAATACATTGCCAACTTCCAGAACAACATTATCATCTCCGGGATTACCGAAGACAGTGTCTTACGATCAATCTTTGGGGCTGGACTTCCCATCTCTATGTCTGAAAAAATCAGCAAATCCAGCAAAGATACCAAGACCATTGACGACTGGTACAAACGGGCACAAGAAGTCCAAACCAGATGAGACATTGCCAAAGCTTTCGCCCAGCAACACCATAGCAAGATCACCACTCAGACCTATACTCCCTCACTCCCAAAAACTCAGAACAAAACCCGTGACCCTGACACCATGGATGTTGACGCCGTTCGAATCTCTAAACTCACTCCAGAAGAACGCAAACGATGCCGCAACAAAGGACTTTGCTTCCGCTGCAGGAAACCTGGACATATGGGCGGAGAATGCCCCAACTTCGTCAAAAAGGAACCTACCGTCAAAACAACCACCAAAGAAGACAAGATCCTTAACCTCATGGACATTGATGACAACGAAGAAACTGTTCGAAGGGTAGCTTTCACCCCTTCAGATTTTTAAAGAGGGGAACTCGATCGACGCAAGTCTCCCCTACCCTTAGATGTGATGTTGTACACGTACAATCTTTGACCAAATCTATGCAAATTCCTATCCAGATTGTTGTCCCATCGCATACCCTGCAAACCGTCGAAACCCATGCCCTAGTCAATAGCGGAGCTGACATCTCCCGCATTGACCGACAATTCGTGCGAAAACACAGATTACCCACCACCAAACTTGTGAAACCCATCTGCGTACGAAATGCTGATTCCTCCTACAACAACAATGGAGAAATTCGGTACACCTGTGATCTTTTCCTCGTCATCGAAGGTATTACCCAATGAACCACCTTCCACATTATGTCCTGCGGATATGACAATATCATATTCGGACTCTCCTGGCTCAAAAGGACCAACCTGACAGTCGATTGGGCAAACTGTACTTTTTCCATCGATGAATCTCTTGATGAATCCAAAGACCTTTTCCAATCTCATATGAAAGACACTGAATGACATGATGCCTTTTATAAAAAGACATCCTTTCCCCCACCAAAACATGTTCATGTTAACACCACTACTGAAGACCATCTCTTCTCTTATCTAAACCAAGAAACCAAATCCCAGTACATCTGCCACGCCCTCGACAACAGAGTTCTTCACCGCATCATTTGATGCGGATCCCATTTCATTCCCAAAGGATCGCCGGTCATCACCAAGCTAACCACTGCCACCAAACTTGCCATGACTGCTGAAAAGAACAAACCAAAAGCTGTTCTTCCTCCCAAATACCAGAATTTTGCTTCTGTCTTTTCTAAGGAAGCTACTGATCACGTACCCCCCTCTCGTCCTTATGATCACGAGATCAATACCAAAGAAACCTTCGTTCCAAAAATCAGGAAAGTCTACCCCCTTTCTCTCAAGGAACGAAAAGCGACTGAATCTTTCCTTGACGAACATCTTGCATCAGGAAAAATCTGCCCATCCAACTTACCCCAAGCCTCTCCTTTCTTTTTCGTCAAAAAGAAAGATGGAGGTCTTCGTCCCTGCCAAGATTATCGATACCTCAACGAACATACTGTTCGCGATGCATACCCCCTTCCGCTCATTTCCGACCTCGTTGACAAACTCCAAGGTGCCAAAGTCTTTACCAAGTTTGACGTTTGATGGGGTTACAACAATGTTCACATCAAAGACGGACATCAATGGAAGGCCGCCTTCATTACTCATAAAGGACTCTTTGAACCCACCGTCATGTTCTTCGGCCTCAACAACTCCCCCGCTACCTTCCAATGCTTCATGAACGACTCTTTCAGGGATATGATCTCTGAAGGATGGCTCGTCATTTACATGGACGATCTTCTTATTTTCTCTCCTGACAACAACACACACACTGAACATACCCAATGAGTTCTTCAACGAATGCAAGAACTCAACCTCCACCTGAAACTAGAAAAATGCACCTTTGCTGCTGCCGAAGTTGAATACCTTGGCATGATCGTTAAACCCGGACAACTCGCCATGGATCCTGTCAAACTCGATGGCATCACCAAATGGCCCACACCTACTAAAGTCAAGGAAGTTCGCTCCTTCCTAGGCTTCGCCAATTTCTACTGTCAATTCATCCCCGACTACTCATCCGTCGCACACCCTCTCATCGATCTCACAAAAAAAGATCTCACTTGGAATTGGACCTCCTCTTGCCAACAAAGTTTCGACAAACTCAAAGACCTCTTCTTGTTGAAACCTGTTCTCTATCTTCCAGATTTCTCTGCCCCGTTTGCCATCGCCACCGACACCTCCAAGTTTGCTTCAGGAGCTATTCTCCTTCAGACCAATTCCAATGGTGACTGGCATCCCTGCTCCTACTTGTCACAATCATTTTCCCCAGCTGAACACAACTATGATATTTACGATTAAAAACTCCTCGCTGTCATTCATGCCCTAAAATCCTGGTGTCACTACCTCCACGGATCCTCCTTCCCAGTCCAGGTCTTCACTGACCACAAAAATCTGACATATTTCCGCCAACCACAAGCCCTCAACCATTAACAAGCCTGTTGGCTTCTCAACTTGGCCGACTTTGACCTCAAAATGATCCATGTCCCTGAAAAACTCCTCGCTGGCCCTGATGCCCTCTCCTAATGCCCTGACCTCCTCCCTGACTCATTCTCCGAGAATGATGACACGACCCTCCTTCCCCCTTCCCTCTTCGTCAACCTCATTGATACTTCCCTTTCCGATTGTATCAAATCAGCTTCTACCTCCGATCCCCTCATTCTCCAAACCCTCCAGTCTTTGGAGGGTGTTCTTCCCCCTGCCTTTCGCTCTCGCCTCTCCGATTGGCAATACCACGATGGCATCCTCACTTACAAAGGTCGCGTCTATATCCCTCCTGACGACTCCCTTCATCGCTCCATCCTTCTCCATTGCCATGACCACGAATCCGCCGGCCATCCCGGTTTCCTCAAAACCCGCCAACTTGTCTCCGCCGAATTCTGGTGGCCTGGTCTCGCCTTCTTTGTTCGCAACTACATTGTGGGTTGCGCCTCCTGTCAACAGAACAAGGCGAATACACACCCCACATGTCCTCCTCTCCTCCCCATTCCATCCTCCGCCTCCCGTCCCTTCCAACAGATCTCCTGTGATCTGATCGTTGATCTCCCTCCTTCTGCCGGCTTCAACTGTCTCTTGGTCGTGGTCAACCATGGGCTTACTAAGGGGGTAATTCTTTGCCTCACCAAGACAACCATCACTGCCGAAGGCATCGCCGCCCTCTTTTTCCACAAAGTCTACAAACGGTTTGGTCTATACGACAAAATTATCTCTGATCGTGGACCCCAATTCGCTTCATCCTTCGCAAAAGAACTCGGAAAACTCCTCGGCTACAACCTATCCTTGTCCACCGCCTACCATCCGCAATCTGACAGAGAAACTGAACGCGTAAACCAAGAAATTGAAACATATCTCCACATTTTCTGCGGAAATAATCCCACTTCATGGTCCGACTCTATCTCCCACACCGAATTTGCCCACAATCACCGCCCTCACTCTGTTACCAACCAATCCCCATTCTATCTCATGATGGGATATGAACCCTATGCCCTACCCACTGTCCTCCCAGAAACTACTTTCCCTGCCATCAAAGAATGACTGAAAACTCTTACTGCCGCTCATAACAAAGCTCTCGCTGCCCATGAACTAGCATGACAAGTCATGGCCTCTCGCACCAGGAAAATGTTCTCTCCCTTCCAAAAAGGAGATAAAGTTTGGCTAGAAGCACGGAACCTCAAATGGTCTATCGCCAACCCGAAATTCGCACTGAAGCGAGAAGAACCTTTTACCATTGTCAAGGTTCTATCCCCAATCACTTACCAACTCCGCCTACCCCAAACATGGAAAATTCACCCCGTGTTCCATGCCTCCCTCTTATCGCCCTATCGCAAAAACAACATACACAGCCCGAACTTCCCTGCACCACCACCTGACCTTATCGCTGGAGAAGAATATGAAATTGAGAAAATTCTACACCACAGAGGAACTCCGTCCCGTCGGTCCTTCCTGATCTGATGGAAAGGATACACAGCTGAAGATGACTCATGGGTCCCTGAGCACGATTTGAAACATGCAAAGTCCGCTCTCCTTGATTATAAAAACCGTCACCCTTCCACCTTTCAGAAAAATGCTTCGTAAACGGAATTTCAAATTCCAACCCGGACTCCCTTTCTACAAATTCTTCTTTCTCTTTCGCAACGACCTTCCACCGTCTCACCCTCTCGAACACCAATACTTCTGCATCAAGAAATATGACAATTGTCCTTGGCATTACGAATCGTGACCCATCATGCCTCTTATCTACTCTCCTCGCCCTTCTACTCCAACCCCCTCTGTTTCCGTTTCTTCTATTACTATACCTTTATCTGACAGACTTTCTTCTCGACCTTCATCACCCGCACCCCTTGAATCCTGGAGCACTGACTCCTGGGGCCCCACCACCACTGACGCTCCCGCCATCCCAACAACTGAACCGGTTCAATCCGTTGATCTTCCTCTCTCTGCTTTCCGTATCCAAGACGTTCTCACCGCCGCTGCCCTTGACTTATTGGCCAGACAAATCACCAATCCCTGAATGACCATTTACTTCAGGAGTCATTTCGATATGGAATCCCCGTTATGGAATCTCCATCACGCCTTCCTCCAAAACCAACATCTTGCCAACCTTCTCTCTCTCGCGTCATCCAATGAAAGTATCACCTCTCGCATCGGCATCCTTCGACAAATCCAAACCCAAACTGAAGGGAATCTCCTCTCCACTCTTTATCAACTACAAATGCCACTCGCAGTCTCCAAGATCGATCGTTACCATCGCCAGTTGGGAGAAGTCCAGGCCCACCAAGAACAATGGACCGGGACACCCGTTCCTACCCTTCCTCCTTCCCCTCCCGTTCCATTCACACCTTCTGCGTCATCCGCCAACTTTACTGTCGAAGAGCAACACGCTGAACGCCTCGCTATTGCTGTCGCCCAACGTCTTCTTTCCCCAAACTTCTCCACATTTGCCGCATGGTGAGAAGCTGATGGACGATGACCCCCTTCAAACCCCACTGACCGTTGCTTCCATTGTCAGCGAGAAGGTCATTTCATGGCCAACTGTCCCAACTATCACTGCCGCCACTGCCGCATCATCAGACCAGGTCATGTTGCTTCTTGATGCCCCTGGCGTCGTCATTCCCCACCGACTTCCCTCTCCACCACCACCAGTACTTCCTCTACCAATCCTCTCCTTGTCCCTCCTCCACACTTCTATGTCCCTCGTATGGTTTCAACGAATTCCTCTGCCCCTCGTCCCCATCGTTGTACCTGGAGGTGTAGCCAACGATATTCTGACTGCCCCCTTGTCCAATCTCGTCAACGTTCCAAATCTCCTTCCATCAATGACTCCTTCACCAATGAAGATCACAGAGATGACGTGTGGGACGACACTGCTGTCGCCAACATTACCAGTTCACCTGGTGCGGACTATGACTTTTAATTCTTTTCTCTTTTCTTCTCTTTGCAGCTTCGAATGTACTCCGGGGGTAATATTACGATTCACCCCTATTCATTTTTCCTCTTGTCATCTTGCTTACTTCTCCAGGCATTCCCGTCGGACGTCTTGTCATCTTGCTTACCTTTCTATGCATTCCTATTGGACACGTGTCTTGCTGTACAGCCCGCTTGACATCATCGTTTCCCTTTCCGTCTTACTTGCTGTGTATTACTAAACATTCTTAGGAATTCCTTCGCATTCTATTGCTTAGTAATTCCTCTTTTCCTTTCCCTATATAAACTCTATGATACCACCGATGTACCTCACGCTTGACCTACCTGGAATAGCATCACCTTTGTACATCATCTCTGATCCCCCGGATCCCTTGTCTCCCTTGTAGTCCTCGTCCTACTCTGAGTGGACGCTTCTTCAAAACCCTTGAAACCACCGACGATCGTCTCATCATCTGAAGAACCCCTTGAACCCTTGAACCATCTATGACAAACGTTCGTCCTAGACAGAACCCCTGAATTGACCAGGTCTACATTCACCTCTACCCGAGTTGAGTGTAACACCGCTTGTCCTCAGTTGACAGGTTTGAAATGCATACCAACTCACCCTTGCAACCTGGTATCCATATATTATCTGATTACCAACCAACCAGTTACTCCCATTTTGCCTCACCAGAGTTACCTGGGGTGTTTATCTATTCATCACCTCATCTCAATTCTCTTCCTGCCTTATTGGATTTCCCTCTCTCTTCGCAATTGTATTCACCTTTTCCACTATCTTCTCCGCTATTACCCTTAACCCCATCACTGGCTTCATCTGCATTTTCATCTAATCTTTTTTACTTGTTCCGCTTGTCCCCTCAATTAGCAGCTACTCATCCTATAACTCCATTATCTGTCTTGCCAATATCCCTTTCTTCTCCTAATTCTCCTGTATTAAACCCTCCTGTTATCGCTGTGGCAAATGTGAACACTTTTCAGATGCCTCTTTGGGAAACCCAGAATGCTCCCAAATTTGATGGGAAAACGCCATCTCAATTACCCCATTACCTAGAAGACATCGAGTTTTTAGGAATGCAGGCTGGTCTTAATGAAGAACAGCAGATTAAGGCTGCTATCTGATATGCAGATTTAGATGAAGCCAAGGTTTGGGAAACTCTGCCCAGCACTTGCACTAATCTGCCCGCATGGGCCACGTTTGTCACTGCAGTCAAGGATCTTTATCCTGGATGTGAAGGTGATAATTGCTATTGCCATGCTGACCTACAATACCTTATACAGGATTACAAAAAGAAATCTATGCATAGTCAAGATGAACTGGATGAGTATCAGCAGAAGTTTACCAAAATCTCTGCCATGCTCATTGCCAAGAATAAGCTATCCAAGACAGAATGTGATTCCATGTTCCTTGCAGGTTTTCCACAAGATGTCGAGAACTGGATTTGTCATTGGTTGGCTATTGTCAAACTGGATATTCATCTTGATGACCCATACCCGATCGCTGATATTATTGAAGCGGCTAAGTTTCTTTTGACAGGATTGGCATTGTGCAATGTGGTTCCATCTGCAGCCCCATTCTCAATACCCTCACTGCAACATTATCCTCAGTTCCCTCAACAACATACTCCCACTCCTCAATGACCAGTTTCGCGACAAGGGGGCAGGAGTGTCAAGGCCAAGTTCACCAATACTGTACAGCAAGGGCACCAACAGCAAGGAGGCAACCTGAAATGTGCCTTCTGTGGTGATCCTGCCCACTTTGTAAACAGTTGTCCTCACATTGACAAGTATATCTGTATGTCACATGCTATCTGTGGGACTGATCATTGGCTACAGTATATATGCCTGATGGTTCTTGCATTCCTTGAGTGCCAGGTGTGCATTGTCTTAAAGATTGCTTGGATCGTTTGGGAGCTGATGCATCATCTGCTTCCTCATCTTCCATAACAGTTCCACTAATACGAGCTCTTTGAGTTCAGTCAATATATTTTCTAGGGATATACACATGCATATGACCTCTGGCATTTGGTTGGTGGCAGATGCTCCTATTGATGCTCTCATTGAATTTGAACCTGTCACATTGGCAAACTCCATTGTAGACATACAAGTACCTGATTCTCCTGATGTAGCTGATCCAGATTTTCAGCCTTTTATTGCTCAAGCATGGGCCTCCTTCCAAGCTATGAAGGAAGGCCAGCAATGTGGGAAGCACATTCGTTTTGACGGCATAGCTGTACCGCCCAAGAAGCCCGCTACCAAACCAGATTCGTGTTCTGCTACAGTCTCAGGGTGTTAATGCTGGGCGTCAGAACGTAGCACAGCGAACACTTGAAGTAGTTTGGAGACTTGTTGTGGGCGAAGCAAAGAGAAGAAGTGTCTCACTACCCAATGCGCACACTTGGGACTCATGGATGTGCTAAGTAACAACGCTGAATTGCATAGAACTAGCTGGGGAGATACAGGCAAAGTCCGGTAGCTACTTATATGATGTATGATACTGCGCAATCCAGTGAGCGCAATAAGGGCTATGTGACTGTGCACTGTGCACTGCGTAAGGCGATGTGCGCAGTGTGGGCTATGTATCAATGGGTAAAGGAACACGAGTCACCATATAAGGAGAATGGTGACGAGGAGGGGTTTGGTCCGTTTAAGTAAGAAAAGGTAAGGTGTGACTCAAAAGGCAAAGCGTGACTCAACAAGTAAAGCGTGACTCAACAAGTAAGGCGTGACTCAACGAGTCAAGCAAAGAGATGAAGAAACCTAATAAGGAGAAGAAGATAGATGTCTGGCAAAGACACGAGGAGAGACGATGAGTCCATAGGCATAGGGAAAAGAGGGGTTATAAGGGAAAATCGTAACATAGGGGAGTTAGAGTCTATCATCTCTCCTGAAGTGCTGGATGCTCGTGCATCAGTCCCTGCAGGTTCCATTGGGCCTCTGACACCACCTCTTTCCTCCTGTGTACATGAGAAGACCACAGATCGCAATGGATTTATGCCCACCTCCATGTCTTTGAGTAACATTTCTCCATACATCCCTGCTGCTAACCAAAACACTTTTCCCCCCAGAAAATACAGATATTCCTTTCCTCTCAAGGATGATACCACTCCAAAGCATGTTCTCAATGTGGTGCTAGAGTCCACTGTTCCAATAGCAGTTAAAGACCTCTTTGCGATTGCTCCAGAGTTCAGGAAACAATTCCATGACCTGACTACTACCAAATGCATTTCCAATTCATCTTCCTCTCATACTAATACTGT
>JBBPLF010000628.1:0-19382 GCA_038089615.1 Aureoboletus auriporus
CTGTAACAGTTAGCAATAGGAACGTGCTCGCTGCGAGCTCAGTTGTACGTCATCTATGGTTTGAGACGCTTGAGTCTGAACTTACCAATCCCGTTTCCCCTAGATGGTGTTTACTATTTCTGGGTTCGGTGAGTCACGATAGTATGACTCCCACTTTCCTACTTACTGATGGCGTTCTATCTTCAGTTATGTACATCAGTGAGCGACAGAGTTTCTTGTCGGTAAAAAAAACGATATCGACACTGACTATACTGTGCAGTACTTGCTGGAAAAGTGTCCGTTTCTCTTCCGTGTTTACTTTTCATTGACGTTTCGGTAACTGGGATGCATCCTCAGGTCCCCCCTCAAGACATATGAACAACTTACTACCCTGAAGGTAGACAAAGCAAACACAACACTACCAAGAGCCTGCTGACGACGCCCCCAGGGTCTTTCAATGGCGATCAATACGAGTGCTGCTATAGGAGATATGTACATTGCTGGGGTCCTCTGTTATTTACTGCAGAAGTCGCGAACTGGGTTCAGAAGGTGAATATTTTTTATACAATCACCCTCTGTGCCTTTGAATATCCTGCGGTTAGATCTGACACGATGATCACCAAGTTGGTAAGTGTTCACATTTACGATATAGTCATTTTTGGTGAAAGACGAATGTGATGTAGATCACGTTCACCATCAACACCGGTCTTTTGACTAGGTTAGTTTCGTGGTTTGACCTTGATATAACTGACAGACAGCGCGAAAGTGTGTGTGCGCTCTGTTCAGTGGTAACCGTAAGCATGTCCGTACCTCGTACATTTGTTCGTCATTGATTTTGTACATTGAATAGATCGCTGTGTGGCCGAATACGTTCATCTACCTTGTATTCTACTACCTCATTAGCCGGCGTATGTCTCGTTTTCGAGTCAGGAGTGAGGACAGCCGTGCTGATGATGTACCGCACCAGTGTACTGCAACTCCCTGCTTGCCACCTTGAATGCGCGCAGAGCATTGAGAGGCGACTCGGAATTTGCAGAGGATACCACTAGTATGTCGTTCTCAGGCTTTGAAGGCCAGAGCGTGCACCGGCGCGGGACCCGCCCGAATATGTTTGGAAATTCATCAATGGTACTTGGCTTCTTTTTCTCGAGGCATGGCGTGGACTAATGATCTTCTAGCGCACAATAAACCAGGCTGCTATCAAGATCGGCACTCCGTATGAGTTTGCCCGGGATGGGGTAAGTAATGTGTTCTGGGCTTGTTGCTCGACAGGCGTGCTTATTGAAGGGGCAGAAACCCTTGAAGAGTATTGAGAATCATGGTCTCGACGGTGCCTGAGCTCACTCGTATAATATAAAGTCAAAGGGTCGAGATGAAAAAAGTTGTTGGAGTTTACAAACGTCCGTCATTACTATAGCTTACATAATCACCCTCGTTATTTTCCCTTTTCGTATTCCGTTTGTTCCTCAGTTGACATCCGTCGTGTCACTGAGGTGAGACATTATTTCATATGTTCGTTAGATTAAGAGCCTGGACATCAACACATTTCGAAAGTAAAATTAGCTAGCTAATGTGTTTGGAAATGTTTGGGTCTGTGGCAAAAGACTGGCATCATCTTCCGTAGTTGTAGCGGAGATTGAAGCTGCTCAGGGCCATGCTTATGCAATTATGTGAGGATGCACAATTAGGTAAGCCCGTAAAGCGCAGCCACTAGCCGCCTACTACTCACCAATAAAATATCATAAGCATCCAGAATGGTATACAATACATATAATGTACATTCTATTATCAAATTCAAATAATACTGGTACTTAAGCCTAGAGGGAGTGCAGGGGATGCATTGGGGATAATACAAACATCAGAAATGCGTGGGAAAAAATCGGACATATTGATTTTTTGATGCATTTCCCACGCATTTCCAATGTTTGTATTATCTCCAATGCATCCCCTGCACTCCCTCTAGGCTTAAGTACCAGTATTATTTGAATATGATAATAGAATGTACATTATATGTATTGTATACCACTCTGGATGCTTATGATATGTTGAGAACCTTGGTTTTCTTATTCATATTTCATATTATATAACCAAGATTCTAGGCCAGTCACATGACAAGTCATCTGATTGCATGACACATTTACTTGTGTACATAATCAGAGACTAGACCTGCTGACATATTCGCTTATGTACAGGGTCTAGACCACTTAGTCATCACATGTGACTTCGGGGCCTTTCCGCTATTCATTATTGCATCATATTACTTCAGATGACGTAATAGATCAGAGCGACTTATGCCATTGGATGTCTTTATAGACTCCGGATAAGTCTTTTATGCTATTGGTTCTTACTATAGATACCATAGCTCCTTTTACGCTATTGGTTGATATTCTTATATCACATAGCTACTTTTGGGGGTACAGCCATTGCTGTAGACGTATATAAGGACGGCCCATCTGGCCATCCTTTTCCCCTTTTCTATAGAGTCTTATACAGTGCTTTCTCACTGTGAGCCACTATACCTCTGAGCTGTTCCACCTCTACCCAACTACACAACCTTTGACTCTCTAGTCGGAGGCTCTATATTCTCTTGATTACTGCTCCAGGATTTCAACCTGAAGTGTGAGTATTCCCACGCTTCACAATCCCTTAACCTGCCATGTTCGGGTTTATTCCCGAAACATGGTGCCAAACTCAACTATCCTGTACATGAAAAGGAGTTGCTGGCCATTATCTGTGCCCTCAAGAAATGGCGTGTGGAGCTCCTGGGTAATCCCATCATTGTATACACTGACCATCGTACTCTCCAGAACTTTCACACACAATGTGACCTTTCCCGACGCCAGGCTCGTTGGGCTGAATATCTTTCCCAATTTGACCTCGACATTCAGTATATCAAGGGTGAAGACAACGCAGCTGCCGATGCCCTTTCACGTCGTCGTGATGAACCTGATTCACCCGCCTTGGATGGTGTCTCTGCCGCCACCATTCATTATGACCTATACAATGTGGCCACCCCACTTACTGCTGACATTGTGGCAAGCACGCCCTCAGTTTCACAGAGCAGTATCGCTCATGACCGCTCTCTGACCCTTGACATCCTCAAAGGTTACACTGATGACCCTTATTGCAGGAAACTTTTTTCCTTGCTCGGTTCATTGCCAGGACTTGTGGAAAACAATGGCCTTTTGTACCTAACCGATCAGCTTGTGGTTCCTCATGTCAACTCACTCCGCGAACGCCTGTTCCACCTTGCTCACGACGCGGCCGGCCACTTTGGAGCCGACAAAACTTATGCCTCACTCCGAAGCGCCTTCTACTGGCCCAACATGCGCCGTGACCTTGTGGATTCTTATCTTCCAAGTTGCCCATCCTGCTTGCACAACAAGTCGCCGACGTCCGCTCCTGCTGGACCTCTACACCCCCTCCTTGTGCCTGATAAACGCGGTGACTCGGTCGCCATTGATTTCATTGGCCCCTTACCAGAAGAACAACATGATCATCTCCATGACCGACCGACTTGGTGCCGATATCCACCTCGTGCCTTGCCAAGACAACATCACGGCTCCGCAATTGGCCACCCTCTTTTTCGATCACTGATACTGTGAAAACGGTCTTTCTCAGGAAATTATCTCAAACCGCAATAAGCTCTTCCTTTCTCATTTTTGGCACAAGCTACATACACTGACGGGCGTCCAACTTAAGATGTCTAGCAGCTACCACCCCCAAACAGACGGTGCCAGTGAGCGAACTAACAAGACTGTAAATCAGTCCCTCCGATTCCTCATTGATCAGCATCAGAAAGGCTGGGTCAAAGTATTGCCTCGCGTCCGATTCAACCTCATGAACTCCGTCAACGCCAGCACAGGTTTCTCCCCATTCCAGCTCCACCTCGGGCGCTCGCCTCGGGTGATCCCACCTATCTCCCCCCCCAGCGACGCTACCGACTCGGCTACCTTTGATGCGGCATTCTTCCTCTCCCACCTACAGCTTGATGTCCTCGAAGCCCAAGATAACTTGCTGATGGCCAAGACACTCCAAGCAACCGCTGCTAATCGACACCGATCAACTGAGCCAGCTTTTACTGTCAGAGACATGGTCATGCTATCTACGAAGAACCGTCGCTGTGACTACCTCGCTGGTGGGACTAAGCGTGTTGCAAAATTCATGCCATGATTCGATGGCCCATACGAGATTCTGGGTGCAGATCCTTCTACTTCAACGTACACCCTCTGTCTTCCAGCATCCTCGCGTCTCTCCCCCACCTTCCATGTTAGTCAACTCCGGGCTTTCTGCCCTAATGACCCTACACTCTTTGCGAACCGCACGCTGCCCCACCCAGACCCTGTACTCACCTCGGATGGAAAACTTGAACATCACATTGAGAAGATCCTGGACGAGCGGAAGGTAGGTCGAGGCCGCCAATATCTTGTTCGTTGGGAAGGTTTTGGGGCGGAGGACGACGAATGGCTGTGCCAAAAAGATCTTGAGGACTGTCAAGCCTTGGACATCTGGGAAACATGGTTTTCTTCACAAGGTGGGCAGGTGTAAGCCCACCCGCGGACTTATGACACAGATTCCTTTCCCTCTCTGTATTCCTTTCTCCATATTCACTTTCTGCTTCACTCTGTATTCCATATTCCCTTCAGTATTCCTGTCTCTCTGGACACACTAATGACGTAGCTCCCCAAACAGTATATATACCCTAGAGATCAGACATGTACTGCATCTCTTTTTCTCCCGTTCTTTCTCGCTCTCCAAAATATACGCTCATCCTCTTCTGATCTGTCCGACTGCGCTGCTTAGTGTTCCCGCCTCCACGACGGGCTCACACCAATCAGGCAAGGTGAACGACGTGCAGCGACTAGTTTTCGGCCTAAGTCAGGCAGGAACCGAATAATGAGCGACGACGAGCGGATTTGACTGGTTTCGGCCCCAATCAGGCAAAGCGTGCGAGAACAAACGAGAACGAGCGAAGACGAATGACGCAACCGAGCGACAGACGACACAAACGAGCGAGTTTGATTGGTTTCGGCCCCAATCAGGCAAGGCGTGTAAGAACGAACGAGAACGAGCGAAGACGAATGACGCAACCGAGCGACAGACGACGCAAACGAGCGAGGATGACGAGCGGCGAGAGGAAATGAGCGGGAACGAACGGCGATAGCACGAATGGGATCCGAGAGCACACAAATGGGCACCTCGGTCACTGCAATTCAGCGAGTCAGCACGAGCGAGCGATGAGTAGCACGAATGGGATCCGAGGGCACGTCACTAGGGCACCTCGATCACTTCAGTTCGGCGAGTGTTGAGTTTATGTTGGATTTGGAGCGTACGGACGACACCATAACGGAGGTGTTCTGTATAAACTCAACACTACTGTATGACTAAGCTAAGGGTAGGTATGTATACGAGTACATTCGGTCGTAATACCTCTAACACCCAGTCCCTTAGCGCTCTGATAACCCATCGTCTCGAGGATGTTCTCAATATCTACAGTCCGACACGTGCCTGCTCTGCCTTCGAGCAGATCGTCTTGTGGGTTGTGGAACCTAGTGGTGCTCGCGAGTGGTACGATCACCATAGTCAGCGGGCTGCGACACCAGAAGTACAGAAGTGAGACACCAAGCCAGCCATATTGGCACCACGCAGGAACGGTCGCCGTGTTCCATTCGTCTGCTTAGCACACCACCGCTGGAAGCCTGACGTGCTCATCACTTCGCGTTCTCAGAGATACTACAGAGAGAATGGAGGAATGAGGACGAACGTCATTGTGAGCGACGAAAACACGGCGAGTATGCAACCCGACCATTTGTTCGGTACGCCGCGCTTGCCATGAAATAATCGTGAGAATGAGATGAGAGATGAATTAATGAAGAGCGGGTGCACAATGTGTGGCCAAGTTGTGCTTATTGAAGTTGTGCGAACGGTAACCTCAAACGACAACCGAACCGGAACGATAGTCAACTTGCCCCAATGCACCACAGCAGCGGTCTCCGTTCGACGGGCATCAATGCCATTCCTTCTACTTTGAAGTGCATGGCGGCGGTCCATGGAGAATTGTCCTTATCAAGGGAAATCGAGAACGCACATTTCGGATCGATGGGACATTTTATCCAAAGGCTGAAAACCACCTACGATACCCTCGGGTCAATGGCAAAGACTCCCGCATACAGCACCAAAACGATCTGCTAAAATTTCTGCATTCGTTCGCAAAGTGCTGCTCCTCAGTGCTGCCAAGGATTTACTAGTTCCTCACCTTTCATACCTGAAGTGGAACATCAATGCAGGGAAAGGGGGGCATCATGCAAACGACCAGTAGCGGAAAGGTTCAACCAATTGCTGGTATTTCGAGCAAGGATGCGGCTTGGAAGCATTCTATATACAGATCTGACTGAGCTTGAGTTTGGATGGTATCATGGAAACGACAATAGCATGCAAGGATGACACCCAAGTTCCGGATTGTGACTGATTGCTGACGCGAGAGCATGTGATACTAATATGTAAACTGCGTAGGAACCTGCAAGCAAAATCTGCAATGACCATCAGAATAATCAACAAAGATAGAAACGGAAATCGCACATCTGACTTGGACGATGTCAAAGCAAAGTATGCACAACAGCCTACCGCTCCGTCAACATATTTTTCAACGTCGACCTCAGCGATTTTGGTGCATTGCCAATCTTTCTCTTCGAGATGATAGGCTCGATGCGCAGATTCTGTGGCCAAGACTCGCCCGCTTCTTCTTGACGCTCCTGCATCAGCTTGATGAGTGGCTCTTTGAGTGCCTTTTCTTGCTTTTTAGTGAGCGGCGGTGGACGGACTCGCGCGTGGTTTAGAGACGACTTGGGAACGACCCGAGCGAGGAGAGGCGGGATCATGCTGGTCGGATGGAAGAACCGTCGTCACAATTGGTAACACTTGTCACGTCTCGTCACGCGTCGCGTCGCGTCACGTTCCATTGCTCCTGAGTCCTGACTCACATGAAGCGCAAGGAAACACCAGCTACTAGCACAAAGCAACCACCCAAAAAGTCCAAGACGTCGGTCAAGGCCAAGGGGAAGCAGAAACATAATGTGGAGCCCGCTACTTGGCCCGAGTATTTCCTGGATGTGAGTGTTAACCAACGTATTGTACTGTGCTGATTTTAAACCTTTTTCGTGCGTAGCTCGCCAAGGTATGCATATCACCCAGTGTTGTATAGCTTACTGACGGTATGAACGCACGTAGATCTTCAAGGTGAGTTGACCACCTTGTTCTAGTGTTGCATCTGTTAGGACAGATTAACAACTCAGGCACTCAACACTGTCCTCGCCTTTGTATCCTCGCGAAAGCATATGGCAACCACCTTTCCAGTCATACGTTCCTCAGTGGAAAGCCTGCTAAAAAGGTTGCATATACACCACCTTCCTACTGACGTTCAACTGGTTGACCCGAAATTCATTCAGACCACTCGATCTCGCCAAGGTCGCAGAACTCAAGTGTGTTACACCTATTTTCATGTCCATGTCTACTGACGCGCACTCAGAGCGCTTCTCCCCGATCTCATCAAATTTGCCTACATACCCCAAAATGAGCTGCGCATACATGCAGAAACGCTTTCCCAACAGCAACGCAGCGGGAATCGGAGCCCCGACTTCTCCATACCATCATCATCCCAGCTTCCTGGTGTGGAAGAAGAAGAGCATGTCTTGATACTCGAATTTGCTGACAATTCAAAAGGAAGGAAGCAACAGTCCGGGTGGGTCTGACATGAATGGGCGCGGGTGTGTATTCGATGACAACTGATTCATTCAGTACTGGTTTGTCGCTTCCCCCTGCGATGACACCTGCTCAGACAAAGAAACTGGTCGAACACCGTGAGGAACGATTCAGATGTGCCGTCAACGAGTAAGCCGCTGTTTGACGTGCTTGTATCGTTTTAAAGTGTCCCCTTAGGCTTCTTGGTGCGACGCCTCAATACGAAGACCCCCCCACCCTTCTTCAAGCTGCTGCCAGGGAGCACATCCCTGTCAACCCCAACTCCAGAGGACCTATCAAAGCCGGGCCATCCGATGGAAAGCTGATGATCCCAGGTCCAGAGGAGCGACCTTCCATTGACGAGGTCCTCCAAGAGGTTCAACATCAGGAATGGTACAAGAATCAAATCGTCGATCGTCGTACTTTTGACGCGAGGGAAGCACGACAAGGCGGGCCATACTTTACCTTAACCTCCATTGAATTTTTAACAGACGGTTGATGCAGGGTGCCTTGACGCGCCGCTGTCTGACACGATCCAAGAAGCACTGCGTGACGCGAGGAAAATCAGCTCGCTGTATCTGCATCAAGCAACTGCAATCAATATGATCGCGAAAATGCGCCATGTCATCGTGTCGACCAGTACGGCATCTGGAAAGAGTGTTATATACCAGGTATTTGAATTTCAACCTTTAATAAACTGGTTCTAGTGTTTAAACGCCTCAATAGGTTCCCCTTTTGAGACTGTTGGAAGAGGATTCCAATACAACTGCCATTTTTGTGTACCCAACCAAGGTGAGGTCGAAAGTGAGGACGTGCGTTACTCGTGTCATTATTCCGTTACCCAGGCTTTGGCCCAAGACCAAAAGACGGCATTGGAGCAGTTATTGTGGTCTTGTCCGGGACTTCGACATATCAAAGTAGCTACCTATGATGGCGACACGCTGCAGGAACGTAGAGCCGGTTTGTTTATTTTCTGTTCTTTTGTGCGCGGTGGTGATGACACGTTGGCAGAGATTCGGGAGAGCGCATCTGTCATATTCACCAACTTTGTACGCGATGCAAGTATGAGATGGAATGAGTATAAACTCAATCACGTCTAGGACATGATACATGCGTCGATCTTACCCCATGAAGAGCTCTGGAGACCGTTCGTAGTCTAATCAGGCTCTTTTTGCGATTTTCACGGTGACCAACAACTGCAGGTTTCTGGGGAACCTCAAGCTCATGGCTGTAGACGAGCTGCATTACTACTCAGACCTATTTGGGAGGTATCTTACTTCTGAATCGATTGCAAGTTAGATTCTGATATTCTTTTAGCCATGTCGCACATGTCATGCGGCGGTTTCGGAGGGTATGTACAGCAATTGGCAGTAAGTACCCTCACTTTGAAACTAGATCTGACTGAGGAAAAGTGTGCGGACAAGATCGAGACGTCATATTCGTATCTTGCAGTGCGACGATCGCAAAACCAGCACAACACATGAAACGCCTCTTTGGCATCCAGGTGTGTATACCATCTTATGACCCCTTGCCTCACCCGAAGCTCAGCTCAGCTAAAACACACAGGAAGTAGAAGAAATCACTGAGGATGGTGCTCCGTCTGGCATCAAGGACTATCTCATCTGGGACCCGTCATTCGTGGACGATCAAGCTCCGGAACTGGGAAGACACAGCTCGATATCGGAGGCGACTGGACTGTTGCGGTTTTTGATGAAGCGGGGGATTCGGGTGATTCTCTTTTGCAAGGTACGTTTGTCAGGTCGCCGCTTCGATGACGTGAATTCACGCTCGAGTTCGCACATTCTAGATCCGCAAAACGTGCGAGTTGGTGAGCGGTAGTTGTACTCTTACCCTAGAATGCTGATGCTGTGGGGTAGGCGATGAAGACGCTTCGCGCAGATCTCAGCGCGGAGGGTCGATTGGACATCCTTGCCAAAGTTATGCCATATCGTGGAGGTGCGCGGCAGAGCTCCATTGTCTTTCCGTATAACATACATATACATTCAACTCTTCCTCAGGTTACTCCCAAGAGGTGGTCCCTGCCCTCTTGTCTTCTCGCGAGCAAGCTAACAGAGCCTCACAGGACCGACGACGCATCGAGAATGAAGCCTTTTCAGGACATCTTCTCGGGATCGTTGCCACTAACGCGCTCGAACTCGGAGTGGACATTGGTGTTCTAGATGCGGTCATCATGCTTGGATTCCCGTTTGCAATAGCCAATTTTGTGCGTCGTCACCCTCGAACGAGAACGTGACCTCATCACCCACTCACCAGCGCCAACAAGCCGGACGAGCAGGTCGCAGGACGCGCGACTCGCTTGCGGTCCTCGTCACAGACAACATCCCCATCGACCAGCACTATGTTCACCATCCCGACGACTTGTTTGACAAGCCGATGAACGATCTCATGGTCGATCTCGATAGCAAGGTAATTCTTGAGGCGCATTTACAGTGTGCGGCACAGGAGATGCCGTTGTGTAAAGATGATGATGTGTATTTTGGTCCGTTGCTCGGCGAGCTATGTGACGCCAAGCTGAGCAAGGATAAAGATGGTTGGTGAGTCGATGTGCAAGAGCACGAGATGGATTAGGCGTTGATAACGTTGGGTGTGTAGGTATCATCCCCACCCCAAGTTCCTCCCATATCCCGCCAAGCATGTCTCCATTCGAGGAACTGAAGAGGAAAAATATACGTTGGTGGACATCACCAAGCAAGTACCAAAGGTATTGGAAGAAATCGAGTTTTCGCGGGCGTTGTTCGAGGTGTATGAAGGCGGCGTGGTATGCTCCTCTCCTCTCCCTATGATGCACTGGCGTTCATGTTGCTCCGCACAGTTCATGCACCAAGGGTTGACATTCATTGTAAGTCGACGCGGTCCGCAATGTATGCGCGCTGATGAGACGGTGTTAGGTGAAAGAAGTGAGCCATGACACGAAAATGGCAAAGCTCATCAGGGCAGACGTCAACTGGATCACTTCTCCGAGGTGTGTTTATTTGCTATTTGCGTTGCGTGATTCCTAAAGCTCGGCATCTCCTATAGGGACTTTACGTGCGTCGTTCTCTCCAAGCGTCTGAATCCAATTGTTAACGACTATGTTATAGAGATGTCGATGCAAAGCAAACGTGGCGTATGAAAGCGATTCCAGATTCGCCGCATCTCGCATATTTCGGACGTAAGCTTATAGTAAATTATACCGCATTAATTGAATGAGCGAGTTTGTCTTCAGGTGTAGATGCGGTGACAGTCGTGTACGGTAAGCTGATCGATACTATATATACACATATCTCATGGCTCAACACCTATCCAGGCTTCTATAAAATTAGGTGTGTATGAGCCACCCCCATGCGCACAGTCCCACTCACGTCAACTCAGGAATAAGCGCATTTTGGACATTGTCGACGTCGATACGCCGCCTTGGGAACGGCAGGGCACCGGATTCTGGCTCGATGTCCCAAAATCCATATTGACTCTCATGCGATCCAAAGGTCTACGACCCGCCGAGGCAATCCACTCTGCGTGTCATGCGTGGATGAACCAGTTTGCGTTGGCGGCAGAGTTGAGGACGGAGTGCAAGGCTGCGGAAAAGGAATACAAGGTCTCCGAGTCGAGGAGGAAGCGGCCGGCGAGGTAAGATGAGATGGGGTGCATAATACGATCTCACTAACGATCGGTGCAGGCTTGTATTTTACGACGCGTCGGGCAAGAGTGGAGCATCGGCGCAAGGTTTCGATCATGGTGGGTTCGGTTGGTCGCGCGTGCAATGGTGACTTCAATTATTACGCATACAGCTTCTGATATTTTACGCAAAGCCCATGATGTGGTCGAGCGCTGTCCATGCGTAGAAGGCTGCGCGTCCTGTAAGTCCACATCCTTTCAGGCGTTGACATGCATTCATATGAATTCTTTTCTCAGGTATCCATAGCGCGAAATGCAAAGAAGAGAACACGGTATCATCCAAGTTGGGAGCGCTTCTCATCCTCCGTGGGGTTCTCAATCTGGAAATTAACCCGGAGAGTATTCCGCAGATGGTGAATGATGAAACTGGATTTGATACAATCGTAGAGGCGGATTATGTGCGGGCTGTGGACGGGGTGGAGATAGAATGTTGAGCAAATGATTGATGTCATTGATATACTTTCCAACCATTACTGATATGCTCATTGAATGCCCTCGAAGCGGAACACCTCCTCGAGATCCTAACGCCCAATAGCACTCAGTACTCGACTAGCCTTATTTCATATACTCACCGTCCACCATGGCACGTCGCCCCCACTGCCCGTGGCACCCTCGTTAAAGCTCACCTGCATTGGATCGGTCAGCTTCCACCAACGCTGCGTGTCCTCATCTGCCGCGATCGCAACCATGTCTTTGTCATAATCGTCGCCGGTGTACTTGAACGTGGCGACGAGAAGTTGGAGAGGGGGGTAGTGGTGGATGGAATAGTCGGCGATGTGGTGGCGGGCGAGGGTGGCGAGAACGGCGGGCCAGACTGCTGCGTGCACGGCCTTGTATTCGTCTTCACACTCTGGTCTGAGCTGTCCTTGCGTCAGTATAAACAGTGGTATGATCGCGATTATTTTCATATACCTTGATGATCTGGCAGATGCGCCTCATTGTTACCTAGCGGACATCTAATTCTTCAATCTCCGCTTTATTGAACACCCTTTCGCGCAGCTACTACCTGTCAACCACGAGAACCGTGTTATATACCATCGTAATATAAGTCATTCGTCATGGCTGAAGGAAGCAACTTCGACTATCTCTTCAAGGTACGCACCCCATCTTATCGCCACTCACCCTCTAACCCCCGCCCAGATCGTCCTCATTGGTGACTCCGGAGTCGGCAAATCGTACGTCGTTTTTCAGTAGAAAAAAAAACCGTTTCTAGGCTGACCCTCGCTTGCGTCGACAGAAATTGTATGCCTGTTCCACCTCGCGCGCGTCATTGTTGACGATTCTCACCCAGTGCTCTCGCGGTTCACCCGGAACGAATTCAGCCTGGATTCAAAATCTACGATCGGTGTCGAATTTGCGACCCGCTCTATCACTGTCGACGGTAAGACCGTCAAGGCACAGATCTGGGATACGGCCGGTCAAGAACGGTACCGGGCGATCACTTCTGCGTGCGTGCGCCCCCTTACCCTCTCGACCCCCGTCTGTACTGACCCGGATCTTGTTAGATACTATCGTGGTGCGGTCGGAGCATTGTTGGTGTATGATATCTCGAAACATGCCACGTACGTCAATGTGACGCGGTGGTTGAAGGAGCTTCGGGACCATGCCGACTCGAACATTGTTATCATGCTTGTTGGCAACAAGAGTGATCTGAAGCATCTCAGGGCGGTACCTACAGAAGAGGCAAGGAGCTTTGCAAGTCAGTCGGGTCGTGTGCGTTCTGGACAGAGAGTGACTGAATGTGTTGTTGCAGGTGATAATGAGTTGACGTTCATTGAGACTTCGGCGCTGGACGCCTCGAACGTAGATTCTGCTTTCCAAACTACCCTCAGTGGTCAGTGTGCTAGCATGTTATCTCGGCGAACGTTGACACTGTTGACAGATATCTACCGGATCGTGTCGAGCAAGACGCTCGAGCAATCAGCAGACGCAATCAAGGCACCGACCAGCGACACCATTCCTGTTGCTATTGATTCGTCTGCGCCTCCCAAGGGTGGTTGCTGCTAAGTGGGGTCCTGGTCGCATCTCGTTGTTGTAGCTATTTACGCTGTAGCGACGAGGATGTCATGCTAGTTGTGTATGGGTACCGTTGTTCCTGCTAATAATACGGCTTTTATGGTCGGGCAAAAAGGTTTGCGAGAGGCGCGACCCACAGCGCGGCTGACGACATGGCCTGATCTCCTGTGACTAATTCGGCAGATCCAGAAGGTTGCGGAATTGCTTCCCTGGCCAATCAAGGATCGATTATTCCAAGTTTGTTCACGCCCTACGACGCGACAAACTGTGGACACCAAATTTTCTGGAGGGGACAGTCTTGAACCAGCGCACTCATGAGTGAATTCGCTGTGCCAAACCACCTCGCATCCCCGGGTTAGGGCCACTACAGCCACTAGTCCACCGGTCCGTTCCAAACCTTTGTCTCTTTGACTGTATACCACGTTCTCGTATATCTCTCGTACAACAATGGCGGTCGGAGAGTCCACAGAGAGTCCACACTCGATCGCATCCATATAAAAGCTGCTCGTTCAGTCGTCTGGTGGGCATCCCATCTTTCCTCTCTTCCATTTCCTCGCCCTCTGTGTCTTTTCTCTACCCCACTATGCCCTGGCTTTTTCCATCCTCGGGCCCTGCACCTCCCTCGCCCGTCGTGGTCAGTACTGTGCCCGAATACTTTGGAAGCAGGCCCACGCCCCCTGCTACCCCTGCCAGGTCCATTACCACCGTTGATGATTACGCGCCGTGTCCCATGACCCCGCACGTTGTCCCCTCCGACGACGAGCTCTACGGGCCCAATGGGTTGGAGACCTCCGACTCGGAACCGATCACCTCTACCGACAGCTCCACGCCTACGGAGTCATACGAAAGCAATTCCAGCGACCAGGATACCGACTCGGAAGCCCCGCATGTGTCGGATCCCCTCATCTACTCCGACAGGTATGCGTCTCCGGGCCCCGTGATGTTCATGATACGACGCGCCATTATGGATCAAGAAGGTTTTCAGAACTACCTTGTCGACTTGTCGACCCTTAGCAGACCCTCGAGGTTGTTTTCTCTCTCTGGTGGTCGCACGCCCAGGACTGGATTCGAGGATGCCGATCGACAGTCATTCCAATACTACGCCAAGCGTCCCTTTGACTTCGACACCAGGATTCCGGAGCGTGTCGGCTCGTGGAGGTACACGATCAGCGCCATTGAAAGCGTCCAACGCGAGCTTCGCACGGACTGGTCTTTGGTGTCTCCCAGCCCGATTCCCGTCATGATCGTTCGCTCACGTGATCTCGTCGGTCCTTCCACGTTGACTCCTGCGAGCCGACGTATGCATGGTTTCACCTTTGTCGTGCCGTCCGACTCCGAGAGCTCGATCTGGCCCACTATTCGTCGACGCGGTGTTGACTCGTATTTCAGGCCCTTGAATCCCTTGGCCAAGGTTGACACCACATTTCGTTTCGAGGGCGGCGCAACATATTTTCCTCAACATATCGTGGCCTCAAATTTTGCCGTCAACGTTTTTCTGCAATATTCCGAGAACTCGAACGATTGCGAATATCTGGGTGCGTATGTGTTGCAGGTATTGGACAACCTGACTATCAGTAGCTCCCTCTGGGCGAGTGTCGACCCCAGGGTTCGGCGTTCCGTATCTGGACGTGTTCGTCCCCATTACTATGGCCGACCTTATATCCCGTGCGTCGAGTTTTACTACTACGGGTGGGACCTTCCGATCCTTTCCTTGGCGGACCAAAAGGAGTATTTCAATGCGTTGTTGCGATCTGCGCCGGCTTTGGCTCATGTCTCGGCCCACAATGACTCGAATGACTCGGACGATTCGGACTCTGGTTCTGACGATCAGGATGTTTCTTCTACTCTCAGCGCATACGCCACTGGGAACGACTATGTCTCGTTTTTGGATCTCTCCTAAATCAGCTAACATCCGTCCCTCTTCCGCTGTCTCACTCATGCGACTCTTTTCTTTTCTTTCACTATGCACTCCTGTATGCTTGTTGACTGGGGCTTTGTACTAACCATCACACATCACACTGTATTACTCTACCTTTCTTTTCTCTTCTCGACTTTTTTCTTTCGTTCTCTAAAAATGTATCTTTTGTAACAGTTCCCACAACAAAAATTATTGGCGTCATGTTTGCGTGATCGCGTGGTCATCAAATAGTTGGGTAAGTAATCCAAAAATCAGTGATTCGTTCTATTGTTGAGTAAATGCTGATCTTGAGATGGCCACCTCAGTTCACTTTGATCTTCTCCATCACACCTAAACACAGATCAGCACACAACCCCACAAAAGTACAAGCCGACCCACCTCGTTGAGCAACCCACCCAAACTTGCTCGCCGTGCGCGACGCAAACAACGCCGCAAGCACCAACGCACACGCCGACCGCGCCGTCTCAGCATCCAACGGCGCAATCTTGTCCGCACCCCCCAGCGCACCCGCCAACACCCCATGCAACTCCGCCCAAAACGGCTGCGCATGGGTCAGCGTCGCATACATCGCCGTCACGAGCGGCGCACTCCACAAATCCGTCGTCGTCCAGCCGTACGGCCTGAGTTCGTCCGGGGTGGTGAGCGCCAGTGCGGTAGGGTGTAGAAGCGAGACGAGGTTGGTGATGAAGAACCCGCCGTTGGTGATCATCTAGCACGCGTGAGTCGGGTTTCATCCGATGGCAAAGGAAGGACGGCACGTACGAAGGACGAGAGGAGGAGTGCCCAGGGCGAGTTGGACAGCGCGGGCGAGGGACTGCGGAGGACAAACGGGGGTACGAGCGAACATACGAGCATGGCGCGGGTATGTGCGTCCATAAAGGACAGCGGGAGCTCCGTGTTGAGATCCATGGGCGGGAGAAAGGGAAGGGCGTCGACGAGGGTTTGCATTGCGATGTACATCAGAGGGCCGACGCCCGAGACCATGAACGAGGCGGGGACACCGAGAAAGGGTGCTGCCGTGCGTGTGTGTGAAGCGTGTGTGATGCGCGAGCGGTGGACGTACCTGCGATGGCTTCGCCACCGTACACGACGGTGAGCACGGCGAGTGCGTCTCTGGAAAAGGAACGGTCCTCTGGGGGAGAGAGCTTGTTGTCCGTCGCACATCGCTTGGCATGTTCATCCCTCAGACCCTCTCTCACGTGTCGGAGCACATAACAAAGGCGGAACGCAGCAAACAAGTCTAGCGAACTTATCTGGAGGCCAAACCAAGAGAACGGTGCCAGCGGTGTCAACGCGTACTGGTAGAAAGACACGAGTGGTTGGAGGAGACTCATGATCGTGTAGCACAGACGAGCGGTGAGCGCTTCCAACGGGAAGAATTACGGACAAGGCCATTCTGGGACAATTCAAGTTGCCAGCCAGCGCACATGTGGCCAATCAAATCACGACTAATCTAATAAACATGCGCACTAGTACTGCGGTACAGGTGGAGGGGGAGGTACCATTCCTCCAGGCGGTGGCATCATCCCTGGTGTAAACCCAGGTGGTGGCGGTGGTGGGAAGGAGCCAGGCTGGAACATGGTCATGTTTCCTGGTGGCGGCGGCGGCATCCCCATCTGCATACCAACGGGCGCACCCATCATAGGGATCTGCTGAGGCACCACCGTTTGCTGAGGCGTAAACCCAGGCGGGGGTGGAGGCGTCTGCGCCAACGCGCCTGCAAACTGACCCTGGTACGGCCCCTGAAAACCAGGCATCGGAGGCCGCGCACCAAATGCCATCGGTGCGGGGGGTGGACGGGCACTGACAGGCAGTGCATTGTTCTTGCGTGCTTGCGCAGCCAGGAGACGTTCGGCGGATGTACCATGGCGTTCGCCTTTTCCGTCCTTTTTGAATGCGTATTGCACCGAGATGGCCTTGTTCATGAGGAATTGACCATTCATCGATTCGATGGCTGCATCGGAGGATTCAAAGTCGGTATACGAAACGAAGCCGTAGCCTTTTGATACCCCCGAGCCTGGATCTCGCGCAATCTGAAGGCACGAGGAATGGTGATGAACACGTAGCCCCAAGTCATGAAATCAAACGACACACCTTGGCCGTCGTAGCCATAACTCCAAATGCGCTGAACGTATCGTAAAGCAGCCGTTCGTCCACATTGTCGTCCAGATTTCCGATGAAAAGGTTCGCGCCGACATCGAGTTGTTTTTTATCAGAGGATGCCTACACCCCCGTCATTGAGTTCAACATCGACTCAGAGAGAGCAGGTCGTGACATACCTTATTCACTCGTATAGGCTTTCCCCATAGCTTTATCTGATTCATGATTTTGCACGCATATTCGGCATCTTCCTCTGTCAAGAACTCACAGAAACCATAACCCTGATGCGCCATGGATACACGGTCCTTTGGGAGATGTACATTGACTAACCAAGATCGATCAAGTCATTTTCTAGGCTTCGCTCGACGATTGGGAGACGTACCCACTGGTCCCGCTTGTAGCATGAGCTCCCATATTATAGCGTCCGTAACTCGTTCGTCGAGGTTTCCCTAGTGGGGGTGTATATTAGACACTCTCCGAATACATGTCTTGATACAAAATACTCACCAGGTACACTGTCGCCTCCTGGTTTCTGTCATCCTGCGGCCGGGACATGGTGGTATGTATGTTGTTGGACTTTGTCACATATCGCACGTGACATGTGACGTTTGTCTTACCAAACTCATGGTATTAGTAATATTTTGGTACGTTCTTATATTCTTAAACTTCTGATCAACAAGTAACCAGTGTCCCATCAGCTGTCAAAGGCCTTTTTGTCTATCGCAACGACGACCCAGGTTCGGCGATTGTCATAGTTGACCTGTGGCCCGTGCTTCTGAATGCTGAACATTATTTTGTCATTCGTTGTATGCTCGGCTTCGGAGAGAAGGTTGAGACGATGGAATATATCCTGTATGGCATACTGGCGGGTGCATCACTCCACAATTGTGGCATGGTCTACTTACATACCATGACACCGTTCCAGGAAGTGTAAAATTTGACACTGGCAGTCGGACAGACCACGACTTATTCAGTAGTTGCTCGTCCCCTGTCATGATATGCATGATGCATGCCAGTGGTATTCCAGATCAACTGCAGGCTGTGGCTTGAGTCATGTATCTCTCAAGTTCAAACATGAGTTTCAGCCTGTAGAACGCACGGGCGTCTCGATGCGCAATGTCAGCAAACTGATGGGGAAATTAAACTACTGGTACTAATTCGGACGCTGAGTAAACATGACGAGTAAGTACTCCATCAATCACGCGATGGTACTTCCAATATCTATGATCTACTTCAAACGTCCTCAGGTTGTCACGTACCAGACAAGCAGACTGATGCGAGGCTATATCGCTGTCAAACGATGGATCATATCGGATGAACATAATATGGCCAGGCCACAAGCGATGTGATTCAATCCATTCACATGACATCAAATGCCCTGCTAGACCTTGCCAATCTAGCGAGTAAAGCACGAATTATAACTGAACCAACGCGCCAGTAGGCTGAGGTAGATAATTCCAGGAAAACCTTGCATGCCATTGACAAGATGATCTATGATCTCAGCGATTATATATCCCTACCGTTTTCGAGTTCGTCTAGTGCTTCGTTTCAAGATGTTGGACTCGGATTATTTTAATTTATGGCACCCTCCGGAGCCCGCAGACTTCCTGGGTTCCAGGGGGGCTTGAAATTTATCATTCTTTGCGATCGTACCTCGGAAACGGCGTGAGGCCCAAGCGAGCTGGTCCACTCCACCAATAGCTTTCTTGAACTTGGGAATGCCATCCCGAAACGATGTTCAACGACTTTTGGATGCCACAGGTTACGCAGGGCGGCCAAGCGAGTGTTTTGCCCCCGTTTGATCGTACAATATCGATGAGTGGTCCCGGGAGATTTACTACATCAATACACAAACGGGTCAGCACTCTCGCGATCTGCCTCTCGACATCGATGACACTTCTGACAGTGATCTTGCTGGCTTGACAGCTTCACAACCCAGCGCTCGTGCTGCGGTAAC